>JANIJG010015918.1:0-11100 GCA_024611175.1 Megaceryle torquata
TTATAAAAAAAAAAAAAAAAAAAAAAAAAAAAAGAAAAAAAAAAATTCTGGTAAAGATTTGTAACCCCTACCACTTGACTTTTGTTCCAGACAACTAGCAGCAAACAGGAAGAAAAAAAAATAAACAAACAAAACCCCCAAAACAACAGTGTGTATTCGTGTATGTACATATATATAAAGATGCTAGCTTTGTACTTAAACATCTAGTACTGTGGAACATATCCTGCAAGTCCAACTAATAGAAATATCCTAGTTAAGAATAATATATACAGCTCCAGTTTTTCCTTGTTGTTTCTACAAAATTATTCCACAAAGAAAGCCAGCTATCTACTTTAATTGCAGAATAGTTCCCCAAATGGTGGTAGAGTTCTTTTTAATTAAATAAATTAATATTAGTTTTATCTGAATAAATTGTTAAATATTGCTATTATTATGCTGAGTGTCCCAAATCCCTGTGCTAAAATCTGCAGCACACACACACACGAAAAAGGCAGATAAAGCAGTCTCTACAGAAAACGTCAACAGTTCTACTCGCTATAGTAAATGGTATGAAATAGAAAGATGGGCAAGACCAGCAGAAGCTTTTCGCAAGTGTAGAAGCCTTAATCTGTCATCCATATGATCACGTGGGCAATTCATGATGGGGCACTGTCCATCCCATCCTGTGCAAAGCCCTTCCTTGAAGATTTCTCCCCTACCCCTTCTTGCTCCTTATACACTGAAGTTTTTGACCATCTTTTTCCCAAACTGAGAGTTAGTTGCCATGCTTGAAGATTTTTCTCTGACTAGTGTCTCTTCACAAGGCAGTCGATGCTTCTTGCTTTAGAGATGCAGATTAACTGAGATGATCTTTTTCTCTCTGCTTTGTGTGTCAGGTGGCTTGGGGTGGGGTTTGTTTGGTTTTGTTTCTTGGCTGACTTTCCTAAGAGTCTGAAATGTGTATCCACATAAGCAATGAAACATGAGAAGAGAGGGCTCCATTCATCAGTATTTCTTCTGGGAGAGCAGGTCTTTCCTACAGTCTTGCGTAGGTATGTTGAGTGCATGTGCAAATGTACTCGTGGCCAGGGACATGTCAGCCTGCCTGGCCACATTCTCACTTACAGGTATATACTTCTGTTCTTTCGCTGCACGTGTTGCATTTAACATAGCAGCACCAATGGAATTTGCAGTTGCACTGCCACACTCTTGAGTACTGGTGGGTATTGTAACCTCGACCACAGCACATCAGATCGCAGCCATTGGACTGCTGGGCTGTCTTGTTGCACATCCTTCCCTGTGTTCCCACGCTGCCAGTGATGGGGTCTTCTTCACAATAATTGGGAGATTTTTCTATGTACACTAAGTCTGTATCCATGGGTTTGCGATATGATAGTGGTTTCTTTATTTTGAGGAAGGTTGGACGCTTGTTACGACTTGCTCGCACTGGTTCGACTTGAACGGCTTCGTTGTATTTGTCCTTAAGGATGTAGCCCAGCTCCCGGAATTTAGGCAGAGTTGTCCAGCATGTTTTAGTGGTACAGGATCCTGAGACCCCATGGCACTTGCACTCCAACTTCATATTTTCCTCCAGAATCTGTATTTGGAACAACAAAGAATGATTCATTAATACAAGCTAAAGTCCCCCCAGAAAACAGGGTTATCTGATGCATATTGAATGACAGCCACATTTGCAGACACAGGCCATGTTCTCACCAAAGCTGGTTTTTGCTTCATTGGTGATACTTGTCCTAGGTAGCAAATACTCATTAGTATCAACTGTGTTGTGCCAGCAAAGCTGATTCCCCATTTTCACTTTGAGTTAAGCACTGAAGATAACTGCCTGATTTCACATCCTATAGACCAAAAGTAAAATGGGACCTTCCTTTACCATAGCTTTTCTTCACTTTCATTTGCAATATGATTGTCCAGTGCTCCAGATTTGTCGGCTGTTGCAATTTTTGGCGTATGAGGGGGAAATTAGGAAGAGGCGGAAAATCCCACTTTTATATGAAATGGCACATATAAAATGCTTTGGAAGTTCATCAGTAAGTACTAGAATAGTAATTTTTTAGACAGAGCTTCAAAAATAAGCTACATTTTACTTCTTGAAAATTACGTAAGCTGGTCCAAGATACAAACAAGCAGATAAAGTCTGTCAGTGTTTACCCTCCTATTGGTCCCACATCAATCAACAGTGTAGTGCAGATGATCGCTTATTCACATAGGCATCACCTTGTTCTAAATGTCACAAGTTAATGTTCCACTTTGGAAATCCAAGTATTATATTTATATACCATAGTCAAGTTTTTCAGACTTTCTACAGGGTTTGAAGTATTTTGCCTCCTCTCACACAGATAATGGTGCATAGAAAATGCCTCAGCTTCTCTGCAAGAAACCTAGGTCTTTCTTGGAGCATAAAAGGTAAGGGTAAGGATGAGGAATTGTTTCATGTTTTGTCAACAATTATTTTAAAAAAATTCTTCCTTCTTAATACTGTAAAAGCATCTCAAATATCTCAACATCATGGCTTGCTCCACCTTGTCTCATGGTCTCTTCTTTGTGGGGGTCTCTCATGCTTATGCCTGAGTTGTCACTACTTTCCTTTTGAAGATAACATGCTTCATCTTTCCTTCAACCTTCACGTGCCTTGAAACTTTATCCTTGTATCTTCTCCATCCTTGCTGTTTGTTTACCAATGCAGTCTTGGCTGAATAAAACTGGAGACCAGCTTATTTCCTGCTGTCTCTTTTGAGCCCTGTATCTGACCTGACTTAGCAGCTACATTGGGTTAATGCAAGATACCATACCTAATTTCAGCAATTAATTTCCCACTGGTCTTTTCTTGAAAGACACCATAATAATTTTGATGATTAAATTCTGCCTAACCTGGCAGATACCAGCAGTGGAAAGCCCAGCCAGAGGGATTATCTAGGTTCAGGGAGTGGCCACATAATTTTTCCCTTGAGAAACCCCAGCTGATCTGTGCAGCTCCAAACCTGGGCAGCCTAGAAGGCTGGAAGGAGGTCAGTGATAGGGAAATTTGAATTAACCCTTTGTTATAAACCCATTTCTCTTTGTTTTTGAAAATGTGGAAAACTTACTAGGCAGACACTGTTGCTGGCTGCTGGTAAAAATGGTAATCTGCACTGCAGGAGCCAAGCCCAGCTCGAAGGCTAGATGTGTGTTGGGACTTCAAGTCTAAAATCTCAGCATAAACTGAGGGTGGCTGCTGGTGGCAGCCAGCAGATCATAAGTTGTACATTAAAACTAACACAGAGCTCTGTCCTGCTCTGGGAGGCCTTAAAACAAGTCATTTAGACTGCACATAGTAGTAGCTTTCTCATGCTTTTTGGTCTTGAGGCTGTTCCTTTGTCACCTAGGCACAGGAATTGCTATCACCTAACCTTAGAATAGCCTGCTGCTTCTTTACTTGTCATTCTTCCCCTTTTCAGTGATGCTAGGGATTTCAAAGGCATTAAAATAGCTTTGGTTTTATTTTAGCCTATGAGTGAAGTGTCATCACATCTGGTCTGAAGGATTAAAACTCCTAGAAAGTATAGGTCCAAGATTTCAACAGATGTGATCTTAGCATAGATTAGGTCACATTTTGTGCTACTGTTTATAAATTAGTTTGTCATGCATACTATCTATTGATTGCCCTAAAACTCAGATGTGAGGAACTTTTCTGTTCAGATCTACATCTTAACTTGCAGTTCTGCTCAAGCTTTGGCTTACATTTTGCATTATCTTGTTATCTTGAGTTTGTCTCTCAGCCACTGCATACTTCTTTTATTGCTCACTCATTCATAAGGTAGTACACTTAGAAGATAGATGAGGAGATGGAAAAGGAGTTATAGCACAGAAACCGGAAAAATAACATAAATTCTTTTAGCCTCATTTGTACCTTTTTAAAAGCTCTCTCTTCTTTTTTTTTTAATTTGAGACTAGCCAGGGATACATTTCTCAGCCCTAATTCAATCACTGCTCTTGTTCAAGTGGCTGGCCCTTGTATCCTGGTATGATGTTCAAACTTGCAGCAAAATATTTCTAACTCACCTACGATCAGAATCCGCCAAATTGACTTGAAACATTAATACAAAATGCCTCGTGTCATCTATCCAGGTAGGGTTTTTTTCCTGAAGTGTAGTTAAATAACCTAAATTGTTTTTTGGGTTTTTTTCATTAACGTCCCATTTACAGCCAGCAACCTCTGAGAGAATGAGTAGTTCCACAGGAAAGAGCTGAGCCAGCAGCTGGAGCCGTTCAGCAACCAGGCAGCCTCATGTCACATGTTGGTCTCCTGCTCTGGATGACACAATGCCAACCAGAACGTCTGGTCTCAGCTAAGGCTGGGCACGAGTGGTTAGGATAAAAAGGTCTGGTTTTGTCTGAACATGATAATTTTGAGCAATGCTAGTTGAGCCCAAGTGCTATTGGTCCTTCTTAGACAACCAAGTGCTCAGAGGAGAGTTTTCTGAAGAGGGTTCAGAATTTTTTCTTTTAACACTGTGCCACATGTGTAGTTCTCTTTTTTTCTCCACTAAATTTACTGGCTCACCCTCGCTTTTCTCTATGCACTTGTTGAGGGGTGCATTTCAAATATGCTCTGCTAAAATCACTGCAACACATCTGCCCAGCTGGGGTCCACCATACTCCTCAATTGAAATTTCCCTTCCAGTTCCACCTTTTCTAGCCCAGCCTCTCCACCTTTTGCTCACAAACCATTTTGTTGGTTCTGTTTTTGTACATAGATTCTCCTCGCTGATGCTTTCTTTCAAAGTTCTGTTTTGCAAATTCAGCCAGAGATGAATTAACTCTATAGCCTTTAGAAAATAAGCCACGTGTAATTTGAACCATCTATCTTCAGCAGAAGCAAAAGCCTGCAATAGTGATTTGATAGTTTTATTGTACTGTGATACCAGGTGCTTGCACTACTTGTTTTGCATTAAAATATGTGGATGGTGTTTTTTTTAATACCGTTACACTATTCAAGTAGCCTCTGATAAATCAGTGCCTTTATAAATGCAAGATGAGAGTTGAAAAGAGAAGGAAGAAAATAAAACAGGGAAGAAATAAATAAAATAAAAAATAAAATAATAAAATGAAATATTCTTTGGGTAGGGATGAGGGGACTCAGTCTTCCCCTTGGTTTCCATGAGCCCTAGGAACTGCATTATCCCTTAAAAACATGTTCTCTGTTAGAGTGTGTTCTTCACCTTTCAAGATCAAAATTTGTTTTTCTGAAGGTATTAGCCAGTAGCTCATAATTTTTACATTAGATTAAAACTTTATTAAAGACCAACTTTTCCTAAAATGTAAGAGCCTGAAGGGCACAAAATTTAAATCCTAGATTCTGTTTCTTACCAAATGACCATATCCAGCTCCATCAGCCATAGAATGTAAATCTGTATGCACCAGTGAATGCCCTGAACTGGATTAAATGTGAACAAAGAGCTGGAGTTCTTTTAGCTTTGTCCACTTTTTCTTTGAGCTCCTACAGTAAACTGTCAGTACTTGTTTTTCTCTCTCTCTCCCCCTTGCCATTAGCCTCTGGGAAATATTTTGTGTGAAGAGAACTTGCTCTGGCTCTCTCTATTGATGTTATCTTCAGGTATAGTACCTCTGGGCAATGCCATTAGGAACTTAACATGTTTTTCCTTTGCTTTTAGTTTTGCAGAGAATGTGCAGGGTGCATCATGTGAGGGTGGCAAGCTGTAGCTCTGGACAACCTTGCAGCACAGAAGCTGCATGGGCTGGTACCAGCACTGTGGTCCTGCAGCAGGCAGGGCACCTGCTAGTGGGACTCTGGCTGGGGGCTGGATGAGCCAATGGTCTGGCTTTCCAGTGAAACCAGCAGAAAGTTCTGGATGGTGCAACTTGGCACTGGACTGGCATCTGTTTCCAAGTGCTGCTGCTGTTGCCCTGCAGCTGTATCAGAAAATGTGCCCTCTGAGTGGCAGGGCAGATGCTATGGGTGCTCAGGTCTGGGCAGATGGAGAGGTGGTTACGTGGCTGGTGTGCTCAGAAACACTGGTCATCCTTGTGCAGAGGGTTTTCTCAGCTCAGTGCCTCTGTTACCTGAGTTACTCAGCAGTGATTACCTCCCTGGATTCCCAGCAACTAAAGTCTTTCCAAAGTCTATTCCATTTAAAGACTTTCCAAATGTATCTGCCAGGGCAATCTGAGACCCTACGTGCCCATTCTGGTTGGGGTCAGGTACTGCACAGCCCTGGGTTCGGTCACCAGAACTTTAAAGCACTTGATACCAAATCTATCCTGAAGGATTTAGAGTGTGAAATGCAGTGACCATCACACCTCCAGCACATTCTCCTTCACCAACAGGATTCCCACAGAAACTAAACTGACTCGCAGTCGATACTGCAGTGCCTGGGGCCGGGGACCCTTTACTGCTTCATCAGAAATAACTCTGGCTCCAGTCTACTTGTGAAGCAGCTGTAATTAGTGAGACAACAGACACTGATTCCTATCCCACTAAGGCCATAATCTTTCCTAATTTTTTCTGACATCAGATCACCCAGGTCAGGAAATACTTGTCTCCTACAACCTCCTGCACACATACCTTTACTGTTGGTCAAAGAAAACACAACTATTGGCAAAACAAGAGTGAATTTTTCACTCTGGAGAAGAACATGGCAGGGCTTGGAGAGTCATCACATTTCCATGAGGTGGGGAGGTCAGTGGACGGAGGCAACCCTGCCCCTGTCAGCTTACAGCAGATCATAGAATCATAGAATAGTAGGGGTTAAAAAGGACCTTTGGAGTTCATCAAGTCTAACCCCCCTGCCAGACCAGGATCACCCAGGGCAGGCCACACAGGAACTTAGCCAGGCAGGTTTTGAAAGTCTCCAGAGAAGGAGATTCCACTACCTCTCTGGCAGGCTCCATCACCCTCATAGGAAAGAAGTTTTTCCTCATGCTGAGGTGGAACTGCCTGTGTTCCAGTTTGTGACCATTATCCCTTGTTCTGTCACAGGGCACCCCTGAAAAAAAGACTGGCCCTTGCTGCTTGACACACACCCTTCAGATATTTGTAAACATTAACAAGATCCTCTCTTAGTCTTCTCCAGGCTGAACAGCCCCAGGTATCTAAGCATTTCCTCATAAGAGATGTTCCAGTCCCTTCATCATCCTTATAGCCTCCACTGGACCCTAGTTTTTCCCTGTCTCTCTTGAACTGGGGAGCCCAGAAATGGACACAGTACTCCAGGCATGGTCTCACTAGGGCAGAGTAGAGGGGCAGGAGAACCTCCCTTGACCTGCTGGACACACTCTTCTTAATGTACCTCAGGATACCATTTGCCTTCTTGGCCACAAGGGCACATTGCTGTCCCATGGATAAATTATTTTACACGAAGACTCCAAGTCCTTCATGGAGCTGCTTTCCAGCAGGTTTACCCCTAACCTGTATTGGTGTGTGGTGGTGTTCCTCCCCAGGCAGAGGGATCTACACTTGGCCTTGTAGAACTTTCATAGGTTCCACTTTGCCCAGCTCTCCAGTCTGCCCAGCTCTTGCTGGATGGCAGCACAGCCTTCTGGTGTATCAGCCACTCCTCCCAGCTTTGTATCATCATCAGACTTGCTGAAGGTACACTCTATCCCTTGATCCAGGTCACTGATGAAGATGTTGACTCAACCCAGTACTGACCCCAGGAGAACACCACTAGCTACAGGTCTTCAGCTGGACTCTGTGTTGCTGATCATGACCCTCTGAGCATTATTATTCAGCCAGTTCTCAGCCCATCTCATCATCCACTCTTCTAACTGACACTTCCTGTGCTTACCCACAAGGATGCTATGGGAGACCTTATCAAAAGCCTTGCTAAGGTCAAGGTAGACAACATCCACTGCTCTCCCTGCATCTACCCGTTCAGTCACAGATGAGGATTTATGATTTATATTACCTTTGGAGGCAATTCTACCTTTCAGACAAAGGTCCTCAAACTTTGAGAATTATGTTAGAGATACGTTTTTTGCTGTAGAAGGATTCATCGAGTAAAAACACAGGTTTAAGCCAATGCAATCAAACCATGCCATATTTAGTCTTTCAACAAATTAACTTGAGAACCAAATTTTATCTAGAGTAACTGGCAGTGAAGTCTAGAGTGAGACTAGGCATTGAAAAGGGCAGCAAATATGTATGTGAGAATGACTTGACAAGCACTAAAAGGACTATGTCTAATTAAAATGACTAGGAAATTACTCTGCCCCTTACTTTTATTCAAGTATGATAGTAATCTCAAAAGGATGCTACTATTTAAGTAACTTGTAGGACTGTCTTAACAGCAGAGCTCTGGAACTTCTAGAAATAACACTTGGTGGGTTTTGACTGGAAAATAAAAATAAACATGAGAGAGCATAAAAGAAAGAACACTGCTGTGGAAGATAAATCTTATGAAATCTTGAAGAAATGTAAGAAAATGCATAATAAAAAAGTACCCAAAGGCAAGTTTGAAGTTAGCTAAGGTATATTCAAGCAGAAAAGTTTGTTTCCCATTAGGGAATGTTCACCAACTATATGAATAGTGATGCTGTAAAGTGTATTCTGTAGAAACATAACATCTTTTGCATTGACATCCAATGCCAAAGCAATCCCCCCTGTTAAGAGGGATTAATTTCAGACTCTGTTTCATAATTGGGTTGAACGTATTATAAAGACCTTATTAAGCACTGCCAAAAGACTTTTTTTTTTTTGCATTTTTCATTAGTAAATCTATGTAAAATAATAATATCTGAAGTCAGTATCAAACAAATTCAATACACAATATACTGTGAGGCATGACTATCACAGAAATACTACTACCCCTGGCAGGTTGAACCATTTTTCTCACCACAAGAAATCTTTTGTTTCAAATGAAAAATGCCTGGGAAATCACCACATCATGTGACCTACATCAATCAAATCACCATTGCGCTTTCCTCAGAATAGGTGCCTAAGAAAATCAGGCAACGTGCTGTTCTGAGGACTAATTATGAAGACGGCCGAGAGAATGCTGATAAATGACATGATGTGAGAAACACAGCAGATGGGTGCTATTTCCCAATACCACCATCTACCTTCAATAACAGATATCCTGGTTTAAAGAGCAGAAACTTTTCCAGATTCTAACTTATGATACCCTTATAAATGAAGACTTTGGAAATTTTGTACTCTCATAAATTTAACCTTTTCTGTATTATTTCTGACTTTATGCCGTCGCAAAGCAGGAGGTTGCTCACATTTCTTATATGCCATTTATAGAGTTTCCTAGTTAATTTTATACTTTTTTCCCTTGAATATTAGTCGCCTTTACTTTGCCTTTATAAAAAGTTTACCGTATGCAGCAATTAGTTTCTAAACGCAGCTTCTATATCAAACAAGTAAAGCAAAAACATATTACTTAGTCTTTCTGTATGGTCACAGTACTCATGCATTGTCCTCAGCACTCACAGACTGAGGGACATGTTCTTCTCTTTCCCCGGGTAAGCCGTATTGTCTGTATTAGAGGACAGAAGACCTAGTGCCCTTCATTCAGTGACTAGCACTGTGCACAATAGAAAAATGAACACAGAAGTCTGAGAGTGAGGTCAGTGAAAACTGAGAGGAATGCAGCAAAAAATATTTTCTCCTGCATATTTTTCATATACTTCTGATAACCTTCATAACTTGCCATGTACTAAATCAATATATCACTACTTCTGGGTCCAAAAAAAAAAAAAAAGGCAGTAGAAAGTAAATGTCATGGGATGCTATCATAAGTGTTATTTTCAAAAACTATTGGACTTAAGATTAAAAGGATATAGCTGATTTTAAAAAGAGAGGTTTAATAAGACATTCTCACAGAACCTAATATTGCTCTTCTCAAATTAAATCATAAAGCAGGGCCCTTGGCTTTTTTCAAACCATAGGCACTGCTATGTGAAATAAAACAAGGTGCCATAATATTTCATATTTCTGTCAGTGAGGGATCCTTTTAAGACCATACCTTATACCCCACCAGAGCTGTTCCTGGGATAAACTTCCGCCCAAACCCTCCCCATTTTACAAAGGTAACCATGAAAGTGGATTCCATGTATGTGGCTCAGAGTCTGCATTGGACTTAGTCATTCCTCAGTATTTTTCTCTGACAGTTCTGCAAATTTAGTCATGGCCTGTGAAATTCAAATAAGGTTTTTAAGTTTTTATTTCTCTTCATTAAGATACTGCTTGCAGAGAGAGGGGGCATAATGTGGCAACAGCTGATGTTAATAGCTCAGAAAAATCTGATATGGATTTGAAAGGAATGATCCATGCAAAAATTCACACTGCCACATCAGGCAGTCCCTCCTCAGAACAAGTCTCATGCCAGATATTCTCTTCTCCCTCACTCCCTCCCTTTTCCATCATATCTGATAACCACTGCAAGCTAGATTGTGGGATTCCTTCCTTTCTTACCTATCTCACAAACACATTCCAGTTTTCCCCAGAAAGAAGGTACCTGCACCTTCATCTCTCCCTCTTGTCATCAAAATGTAAATTGAAACTATTAATTCATGAGATGGAACTGTTTGCTTCAGGATGAATTTCACATACTCTTAAGGGACATGTTTGGTGACAAGTTTTCTGTGTAAAATCAAATACAAACCCTTCTTAAACATCCTTCCTTCTGTTACCAGATTATATTAGTATAAAAAGTTTTTCACAACTACAGATTCCCAAACAAATGCTTAGGTGAGTTTTACATCAGGAAACAGACTGAAAGTAGCACGTTCCTACTGCCTGTTGGTAAATAGGGTGAGACAGGGGGTTCTTAGGGTGGAACCTTTTGTTTTCTGAGTTGCTAATGACAAAAGCTCAGTACGTGGAAGCTGGTTTGATGGTTTACTGAGGCATTACTGCTGTGATGACTTCTTGGTACATCTGTCTGCTAGACTGGTCTGACCTGCATTTTGGTTTTGTGGATTTTTCTATTTAAAAGAAAGGCAAATATTTTAACATTAAAAAAAAAAAAAAAAAAAGGAAAAAATTTGAAGCTTTTTTAGGTTAGAGAAAGAAGTTAAAAAGTAGAAGAATGCTGATGTGGGATGTCCTGGAGCTGCTGCATGTTCTCGCTTGTACGCTGAATGGGGCAGCGACTGGGC
>JANIJG010015918.1:11200-37549 GCA_024611175.1 Megaceryle torquata
CCGACCTTCATTTTGATTTTGTGGATTTTTATATTTAAAAGAAAGGCAAATATTTTAAAAAAAAAAAAAAAAAAAAAAAGGAAATAATTTGAAAACACAGCTGTCAATGTGTTTGATAAACTACTTGTTTTTTAAAAAATAACTCTTGGGAGACCCATTATCACCTAGATTAGACTGGATCAATGCAGTGCCAAGTAAGTGTCATCATGTAGGAAGTTTAAAGATTGGTCATAAAAAGGAGCTTTGGAAAAAATAGTTCTGAAAAAAGTCTGGTTGCTTTTAATGTAATTTCACTCCCTATTACTGGAATATAGCTGAACTGTCTTAAAGACATTCACTGTGTTATTTTATATTCTATATTTGTTTAAGTGTGATTTCCTAGCCCCTTGCTGAAATAGGACTGTGAGATTAAGGAAAAATTTATCTAGGATCGTTACTTGCTGCTGTCCAAGCAAAACTGACACTGTGAATGTGATGGATTTTAGCTTGTGAAATACTGAATAGTCTTCTTTTCTGTCTTACCTGGGCACTTTGTACAATGAAACTAAAACAGACAGGAAAGGGGGGTGGTGTTACAGAATTACAGATAGAGTTGTTGGTTATATTATCTAGTCTAGGTTCCTATCACTATGTAAGTTTTCCACAGCACATATCTTCCTCTCCAGAAATATACAGGATAGATAGATGTTCATGACAGAAGTGAATAAAATATGATGATAAAAAATTTCTGAAAATGAAGAAATATGATGTTCACTGTCACTAAGACAATTTACAAAGAAAACAAGACACAAGTTCTTCTGCATTTGGACATGTTATCACCATGACAATTCTTCTTGGATTGTATCTACCTTCCTTACATCCTGGTCACAAAATAAAAATCACTCCAAAATACTGATATTTCTAGATCAGGCTCCTCTAAAATGGTGTTCTGTGTGGTATTTTGCCATGTATTAAAAAGATTATGAATATCCACTGCTAATAATGCAATTTTCCCTAATCCTTACTTCAGTCTAGGAGCTCAGTCCTGCAGTCAGCATATAGATCAGGGTAATGAAGTCACTGAAATCTTAACTGAGTGATGTCTGCTGACCCGGGCCTTTTAAAAGTCAATATAATTCTTCTAGTATCCTATGTGCAGTGTGACTGTTATTAGTTTTCATCTTAGGACAATGATCTTCATACATATTCTGGGCTTCTGAATATCAATGCAGTCTTGGGGGTTATTCAGGCAGGGATGTCATTGCTGCCCATCACTTTGGGCTGTATCATGGATACTGAGTCCCTCTTTATATAAAAAAATGCAGGGAAAACAGGAAATCACACAACTGGAATTCATCCTCATCACTGGTAATGTGTACACAGAGAAAGGACTGGTACAGGGTTGACTCATTCCCACTGAAATTCACTTTCTGTGTAACTGTCCCCACCAGAAGTGAAGCACTCAAATGAAATGGTGCTGGCATTGTGAAGCAGAGAATTGGGAGCAACCAGGTAGATCATTTCGACAAATGCTTAAGCTGTTGAGAGAAAGGTTTCCAAAGAGTGATAGAAACCAAACTAACAGTCTTAGTTCTTTCAGACAACCCATCAGAAAACACCTCTTGTGCTAAACTAATAAAGCCAGGTACTGGCAGAAGTACTAGTTACAAAATAGTATCACTTCATGTTGCTTCCAAACATGTTTAACCAATAGCCAAACACAGTTAATTATAGGTTCATTTAGCTGCATGCCAACCTGAAAGAGTTAACCCTATGAGAGTACTCAACAAATAATACTATGCAAGGCATATTTCTTATGCTACAAAATGTATCTAAATTTTCATTCCCCAAGCCAGCAGTTTTAGTAAACAAAGGGTATTTTTCCTTTCTATTCAGTTTTTCAGGTGATTTCAAACAACTTATACAACAATTTTTCAATACTGCCTTTATAAAAATGCAGTAATTTCCCAGCTTAACTTCTTCATTAACTCCTTTGGTCTAGAAAAAAAGCATGAGGTGTCTTTATATTTGATTCACAGAGAGACACCTTTAAGCTTTGATACTAATACTCAGCATATTTTTCACAACTCAGTAAATGACAACTGGAGGTATACCTATTGCCCGCTCTGCCCACCTACCATGTATTCAACAGGAAAAAGCACCTGAGCTATCTCACTCTCACTTCCATTCCCTTCAGTCACACTGTTCTGTGGTGATAACATGTCCCAGACCATGGCAGAGGCTTCAAGCCCATTGCCAAGGGTGGTTGTAGCCTGAGTGGGATATCATTGTGCTGGCACATTAAGAAACAAGCTGCTCAGGAAAGCAACAGCTATTCTTGTCATTTTAAGAGAAATTTCCCATTACTCCTCCAGTTAATCAGAATGCAATTAGGTTAGTTGCCATAAGGCAGAAACTTGATCACAATAACACGTTGTGTTATATGAACATGTTTCCACACACTTTGTGTTTATAATTCAAAACATTCACGTCATCATAAAGTAACATCATTTTGGTGTTAATTGTAATATTCTTTTAAGAATAATTATTCCACAAAGATTAATTTAAAATTACGTTTTATACATAAGAGCTTTCCCCCTCCAGTTGCAGCTGGGACAATAGATACACACTTCCATGTTTTCAAATAGCTTCCACTTATCAGAGATAAGATCCTACCAGCAAAGCCTATCTCTGTAGCCCAGCAGCTGCCAAGATCAGCATGCCCATATCCAGGCCAAGAATTTTAACAAGGTTCTTCTGGCCTGTTGTCAATGAAAATTTCCTCCTATACAGAAGAAAGTGGAATTTGCTAATTTTATGCATAATGGCTACTGCAGTCTAAGCAAACCTCTTTGGCTTACTGTCTTGCTTACCTGGCTTACTAGATTTTCTCCTTTTCATCCTAACATTTTTTTAAGCAACAGTTAAAGCATATTAACAGAAATTCACCTTTAAGGTGCATCATATTGCTATATGTAATTCCCCTTTGTCAGCTCACCCTCCAGACCAGACACAGCTCTTGTTTTTTGTAAATACATCTACCTGTTTACTACTTATATAAGAGTTAAGATGTAATATCCAATGATGCTGCTATGAGTTCCTCTTCGTAAGCCATGTATAAATGGGTCTTGATATCAAGATTGATGTTTTTACTAAAGGGCTAACCAGTCTTCAGTTCAGGTCAATAAGATGCCTGTAACAATAGCTTCTAAGTACCAGTTTCACCAGTACATAAACCCATCAATAAAAAGCTATGTGTGTCTGCAGCATACATTTAATGTATTAATTAGATTTAGGTTTATAAATCTCTCTTTAAGAGGAACCTTAATATAAAGTATAATTTTGTTAAATAGAATTACAAAAAAAGAAAAATCTTAATGCTACAGTATTCCTTAGCATAGTTATTTAAATCTATATTGTTCTGGAAAATATTTTAAGACTTTGATTACACCTTTTAGTCTAAATTTGCTCCAGCAAAGTCTGCAAGGCAGACTTCTCAAGTTGATTGCCTGACAAAAAACAAAGTGTAAGTGCTCACTTGGTGTCTGTCTCCCTTCTCTCCCACTGGTAATGGCTGCACCTTTTTAGTCATTTCAACCAAATATGATGAAGGGTAGACCTCTCAAATAAATTTCTGTGAACTAAAAGACCACAGGGAGTGCACAGATCCTATGGATACTCCAGGCAGCAGGGTTAACATTAGTGTTGTTAGATCCCAGGCAATTCACAAACAAAGAATTTGCCATCACCTGTGAGACAGGCTTTTGCAGGAGAGCACCTCCACTGTTTACATTTCC
Organism: Megaceryle torquata; assembly: GCA_024611175.1. NCBI lineage: Eukaryota > Metazoa > Chordata > Aves > Coraciiformes > Cerylidae > Megaceryle > Megaceryle torquata. The sequence goes on from JANIJG010015918.1 coordinate 14,977, forward strand.
TGGAGCTTTTCTTTTTTTAACCAGGGTATTATTTTAAGCCTTTTGGAGACATATTCTTGACTTCTTATTGAACTTCTTTATTTACATGTTAAGTATTGTGCCATCTCAATAGTTAACTGGTTTATGACTGCAGAATTTATGTACCCAAAGATAACACTATGTGCTATGACTCAATTAAAATCTTATGCAGGAATGGCCCTGTAAAAGAACACATGGTTGTACTCATAACTGTGTGTGGTCTTACACTTACTATGCTCAAGGCCAGGCTAGTTTCCTTAGTGTAGGCCACCAGCTGCTGCTACCAAGAGAACCAATTGCTGGAGCACTAGCAATAGGTGCTGCCTAAGGTCTGATCTGGCAACTATGAATACTGACACTTCACTTCTCTTGGTCCCAGAGGACTACATGCAGCCCATTAGGTGCATATCACTTTTAAGTACCAGAAGGATCAGGGTCATTTCAATAACCAGTTCTAATGCAGATTAATACTGGTGTCTTTTGGCACTAATTGGGCATGCAGACACAAGCATCCTCTCTGCAATTACCTGAAACTCTTATCCCTTAATAGATCCATTCTACATCTTCCAGTACCAAAACAGGCCTTGTTTGTGTCCTTGGACTAAAAGGTTGTTCTGCATTTAATTGACTTTTTAATTGTTTACTTCAAAATACCTGGAAATTCTTTCCATTAAAGCAAAAGTCTGTTCCACTTGTACAGCAAATATTAGCAATTATGGCTTTTGGTGACTGTTCAGGGCTTCATGACTTCAAAGTCTTCTGCCACCAAGTGTTTAATAAAGCATTTGAACCAAACCTTGGTTTAACTTTCTTCTATCTCTGTTATGTATTGTTCCAAATGTCTCTACTTAGCCCCAGTAACTGAGTTCATGTTACTGAGTTCATGTTACTGACTCATTGCAAGGCTCCTGGAGATACTTTCAGCTCGGACTCTAGAGTCTGGGGTTGTAATCACAGAAGATTTCAGTTTCTGTCCCCATTGACACAGCATAGTAGCAGAGATTCAATAACGCAAACCTAGAGTTATGTGGTGAATATAGTGAGATGTAACAAGTTGAGGGAGGTTCTTCTCCCCCTCTTCTCTGCTCTAGAGAAGCCACCTATGGAGTACTGTGTCTACTTCTGGGCTCCCCAGTTCAAGAGAGACAAGGAGCTACTGGAGAGAGTCCGATGAAGGCTATGAAGATACTGAGGGGCCTGGAACGTCTCTGTGCCAAGGAAAGGCTGAGACACCTGTGGCTGTTAATCTGAAAAGAAGACTGACAAGGGATCTGAACTCAGTGAAGAGCCTGACCTAAACATTTTTTTCCTGCTATCTTGGCTGATACCTGTCTTTTGTGGAGTTTTGGTAAAATTGTTAAAATATGGAGACAAAAGTGTCTAGTTTTATGCAAGGAAATCAGGTTTGGAAGCCTAAATTTGAAGTGAAAAATATCATCTAGGGAATACAGGAGAAGCAGAACTGTGCTCATCAGCTGTTTCTGAAAATTTTGCAGCAGCTTAGGCCTAGATTTAGGTATGAAGCTCAAAAAATTTTGATTCTGATTTAACTTCCCATAAAACATCAAAAGGCATATGTTCATAAAAAGAATATAAGGCAAACCAGCCATGCTCATAGGTCAGTGTCCCTGTCTGTGTCAGGGGGGTTGAAACTGTATAATCTTTAAGTTCCTTTCCAACCCAACTCATTCTATAAAAGCTAAGAGGCACTGTTTTCTCTTTCTTACAACTTTTCTTAGATGATCAGCATAAGTTTTACAATATCCAAACAGCACGTATTTGCTTTGATTATGTTTTGTGATAGCTGCATTTGTTTCAAATCAGTAATGTTTATTTAGAAAGGAGGGATTTTGTTCTACAATGTGAGAGACGCTGAAGACGCTACCAAGGGGCCCACCCAAAGGTGCTGAAAACACTGGGACAACTGAATAATCTATAATGCAACTGGTTTTGTCCAGATGATGTTCCCCTCTGAGTACTGAATGACAATTGTATGCCCTGTGGGAAATGTTGCTAAGTGTCCCAAGAGGAATACTGAATTAAATTTGAAAATGTCAAAAAACGTGTGACCCTGACAGTAGCTTTCCTGAGCAAATCAATCATTATAGTAAGTATCTGATTATTTCAGTTATAAAAGGGGCATGATATTAAATTTGGAATTTGAGATCTTTGCTATTTATTAACAGACCCTGGCCTTCAGTCTCAGCTCTCTTTGACAGCAGCATGACAGATTGTCTGCTCTAGTAACCATATCCATGAAATGCATGTTTTGCTCATAATGCCAGAATCCTCTAAAATTGCGACTGTAGGTAAGTGATAGCATTTATCATTCCCTAATCTTCAGCATAAATCAGGAATTCAGTTTTCAACCACATAAAATATAGGAGGGAGTTGAAAGCCAAAATACAAGTAGGACCGTGTATCACAATTTCTGATTAGCTGAAAGTGGAGGACAAGTGGAATGAAAATTCATTCTTGTGGATTACAGTTCTTGTGCAGTCCAATTCCCTCTCATAATTTAGACTAACGTTAATGTTCCCTTTATCTTTCCTCTGGGCTGCTGAGAAGATGCAGAACTTGTCTGTCAAGTTTGGACTAGTTTTAAGACTATTATCTAAAATAAGTAGGAAAGACATAAAATAGTACTTTGATTATTTCAAATACAAACAAAATACTGTAAGAGTGCCCAGGATATATAGTTTTGTTCACATGAGTCTTGTCATGCCCTGCAAAAACTCAATAGGGACAGGATTTTTGGAAGCACTCAGCACTGTCCTGTGGTCCCACCAACCTCAGTGGGAGTTTTCCCATTCAGTGAACTGGACATCCTCCAAATTCAGTGCTTGGACTTTCTGGAAATCCTGCTGCCACCCAGCAAATGTGTGGTGACGAAGTTGCCAGGAAAGACTTTGTTGCATCTAACGCTCCTTTTCTAATTGCACTGAAGTACTGCAGTGGTGCCAGGCTGGAGGCTGGGGTGCTCAGAGAGAAGGGACATACTCTGAGCAGGAGGGCTGTGAAGTACAGGGAGTGTAGGATGAGACAGGACTGGGTTAACCTCAGGTAACATGATATAACTGGACCCAGGTCTGTGGTGGACTCTCCTCTTTGCTTGTATCTTACAGCCATGTCAGTGACATTTGTCAGAAGCATTTTTTACATATTCCATCACCATGAGGCACAAGCCACGTGTGTAAACCTCCTAAACCTTCTCCATCTGCCATGCTTAATCTAGGCAAAATATCGTACAGCTTAATTAAGCAAGCCAACTACTGGTACATCCTACACAGGTATATTTGGTGCGCCTAACAACAGATTTTCTAAATGTTACATGATGGTTTAGTAGTGGAGACATGTTTTGTGTTTTTTAAGACTACTCTTGCTTTGTGAGTGGAATTGTTTGCTGCTTTGCCTTGAGATTATTTGCACAGTGTTTTAGGCATGTCTAGCTCCACTACAGTTGTGTTACTGCCCTGCCTCATTCTCCACTGCCAGGCTCCATGTCAATATGTCTACCAACCTCATCTGTCAGGGGTCTAAAACAGCTGAAGTTTGTCAGAACTGCTACTGCCACTGTCAACTACTACCTGCCAACAGACCGAGCTCCACATCTTCCAATGGGAATGCATGCATGGGAGGCCTTTTCCTGCTCTCTTATCAGTTAGGCAAAAAAAAATGAGAAAGGGTTCAGTCAGTCATATGTTGCAGGTGCAACACAGAGCTAAGCTTTGTGCTTTTTTGCACTTAACGCACTCAACTCATCTGTGTATGATGGAGGTCCAAGTGAGGAAGTAGTAAGGGGAGCTGGATGTAAATGAACAAGCTCTTGAGCAAGTGGGCATCACATCTAGTCCTGGATATGCTCCTCTCTTCAGGATCCTTAACAGGAACTTCTAACTAGAAGCAGTCCTGAAAAATGCTTCAAGCCAGTGTAAATCAGGAATGTACCAGAGCTGTGATGGTTTCATAAACAGTGATTATCTACCAGTAAAGAGGAAAATCATTCATCGGCTTTCTGTTTAATGAGCATCCCTAACACTAAGAACTACAAGTTTCTCAATACAAAAATCAGGAATATTTCTGTGTCCATGCCAATAAAAAAAAAAAAAAAGAAGTTCAGAACCATTGGAAAATAATAAGTGCAATTGCAAGGGCACTGTTATGTTCTGAACTCCAAGAAAGATGTGGCTGTGCTGCTGATACTATAATATCACCTGACTGCTGGTGCCAGGAGTTTCAGGACAGCCTCACCCAGTTCTGTTCTGCTCAAAGCTGGTCTCCTAGACTCTCTGGAGTAATTACTCTCTGGTAATTTTCAGCAGCTCCAGACAGAGACAAGCTTTATTCTGGTGTGTGTGTGCCATTAGAGATATTCTTTCTGATGGAGCTGAGAGACAGCTGAATACAGAATTACATGGGTTTTGTTACTAACAGCCAGTTGTGCATTGCACAGAGATTGCTTGGGGCCAGATTACAGCTGGTACATAGATGTGGGAAGGAATCTTTTGGTTCCACCATGGCTCCCTCATCCTCCTGGCATGCCAAATGTACCCTGATAGTGCTGTGCTTGCCAGGCAGTATGGTCCCTGATTATATTCTGGAAATGGAACTCCTATCAGGAACCACTGGATCGCTGGGGTCCCCCTGGAAGGTTGTGGTCTTCCTTGGGCAGTGCAACCCCAGTGGGGCTACAGACAGTGAACTGAGCCGCAGGTGCAAGCAGGAATATTGTCATGTCTTCATGTGCTTTAAAACTTAATTCACTATCAAATCTCCAGAATTCATGCCTATATTCAGCAAAAATCATAAACGTTAAATTGATTGGCAGCTTCTTTTATTAGTATTGTCTCTTTTCTAGTGTACTAGGCACTTACAACCTTTCAAGAGGTTCATCTGCAAGAGCTTGCATTGAGCTTATGTTCTGTGCTGCTCCTTGTAGTCAGGCTAATAGGCTAGTTAAAGCAAAAGGTATCTCGAATGAAGTAAAAGTACCTGTCTGCTCTGGAGAGTAGTTAAATTCTTGCTATGGTGTGGTCAATACACATTATAGGAGAACTGGAAGATATTCAGGAAAGTTATATGGCAGTATCTCCTTCTGAGGTCAGAGCTGTTTCCAAGTAAAGGGGATGAGTGTCCTAAGTGTGGGCTTTATGGAATAACCTGGGAAAACTCCTGAACTGCATGCTTTTCAAGTGCTGGAGTTTCACTTCAGCATTATTACAGTTTTCCCTGAATGATGAAGTACTAAACATTTGTTTATTATGATCATTTCATGATCCAATTCAGAAACACCTTCTGGTTTCTCATAGCTTCACTTGATATTTGCAGCAGCTCTGTTAGGCACGTACTATTCTCCTCCTGTGAGCCTCAGAGCTGGAAGAGGGAACTGAAATGTTACTGATTCGGGGGATGAAGATACATTGCAAAGTTAGTGCACCTAGATACGCCTCCAAAGAGAAACGCTGAATAAAAATCCACCTTGATGTGCACTTGAATTGCAAGAGCCTTCTAATGTAGACTGTGCCCATGATTTATAACAATGACTCATAATATTGCATTATACTTAATGTGATGTAACGCTGATGCAAGATGCCATTCGTGGAATTTCAATGTCACAGAAAGAGAGGAGAGAGCAATCTGGTCATGGACCTTGTCATGCTCTCAAAATTTTAAGTTTACTTACAGCCAAAACATGTGGAACTTTTCAGTCCCTACTTTGCTATTTTTTAACAGGATAAACTGGAGAATAAGATTTTTATTTCCTGGTGCATAAATATCTCTCAGACGTATGTTACTGTGTTACTTACAGTAATTTAATTAACTTTGTACTTGAGAAGACAAATTTGTTAACAGACAATTCCATCTTGCAATTATAACCCCTCACGTGGAAGTTTGCAGGGAAAATCAGGATTATGCCTTTAAATTAATTTAAGTTTTATCTCTATTTTCTGACCCAGCTGTTATGAATTCTCCTCCTGTTCTCCCTGTACTGCTTGTTTCTTCCTGCAGTGAATCAGCATTTCAGGAAACACTAATTCAAAGAGGAAAGACACCCTAAACTCTGTTTCTGGAGGTCAGAAATAGCTGCTCTCCAATAGGTTTGACAAATGATGTAAGGTTTCTCGGGCTGCTCAGGGACAGTTTTGTAGGGTGTATGTGACCCCTGTTTTGAACTCTGCCCCTTCCCTTCCAAGCAGCCTGGGAACATTGGAGTTGTGCCTATGTGCTACAAAACTGAATTCTGATGGTTTGTCGCCAAGGCAGAGAGACGAACAGAGAGTTAGAGTTCTTTAACAGTAGGAAAACTGTGACTTGCTCCACCCCAGCAGCAGTGGAACCATGGGTGCTGGTTCTGCAGGAACCATTGGCATTACTGGCACTGGTTTGCAGTGTGGGAGCAGCTGGAAATGGAGACATTTTACACACACTGATCTCAGGTAGGAGTGCTTCTTGCTGCCTTCTGGGTGTGTGCATGAGTATTTTTCAAACATTGCACCACCAAGGCTGTTGAGGAAGAGGAACATGGATGTTCTCCACCCATGACCTCTGAAATCCTCTACATTTGACACAATCAGTTTTCACTGCTAGGAAGAGCTGACAGATAATTGCTCTGACAGAGTCATGCATTCAGTAGGTTCAGAGACACTGTTGCGGGCACCACAGGAAGCAGACATTTGCCTAAGAAAACCATGAGAAGGTGGAAAGTCTTGAACTAAGATCTCTAAAAAGTCTGGATCTGGCTTTTCCTGCTGGTTCTCTGTTGGATTATACCACACAGTCCTACCTATGCTCAGTTTCCCTGGGAAGCCCAGCAGGCCTGCCTACTGCGGTGTCTGTCAACACTTGCTTGCCAAGATGCATCAGATGAATTTACTTTAAAGTTATTCTTAAGAAGACAAATAGATAATATATTTATGATTTACTGGAATTCATCCTGAATCACCTGCAGCTGCTGTCATCCTAAACAAGGACCTTTTCACAGGTCATTCATGAGTGCCCAGGGAGTGGGCACAGCACACAGTAGAGTTTCACATTGCAAGACCAAAGAAGTAGAGAGGACTGACTTTTTAACAGCATAGTGGTGCCTACAGGTGAAGATAACAAATCAATAAGAATTGAACATCTTGTTTATTTTTGGAAGCCCAGTAGGTGCCACGCTGTCTCCTAGGTGCATAAATATGATCGAAAACCTAGCCATGGGTGAGTAAAACTAGACAAGAATTTCTAGCCCAGAGGAGAGCCACCAAGAATAGATTGTGTGGAGGCTGATAAGATACATATTGCTCCAAAAGGGAGAGAACCACCTCAAAACAAGACAGTCTTTGTTGTGAAAGGGTTAGGTTGTGAGAGACCCAGCTTGCCAAATACCCATAATGGTCTCCCTCTGCCAATTGTCTTTAAATACCATGATCTTTCACGTAAGAGCAAAGCCTGAAAGGAATCTCTCTAGCAAAAACATTTATTCATTCTGTACAGGATGGTGGAGTAACATGCCTCTTCTCAGTTATGCTATTCTATCTTTCCCCTGAAGATTTCAGAGATTTGTTCAAACAAAGATCAGTAATTTTGCTCTGCAAGAGATGCAGGAAGAAGTGTAGAAATATCTCTAGATCAGAACAGTTCCTGAGCCTGCTGGAGAAATGGCAGATGGCCAGAGATAGCACGCACCACTGTTCTCCCAGATAACAATGCATAGAGATGAATCTTCCAGGCACGCTCTTTTAGGACAGTAAATTGTGCATATATAGGTGAGAAACACAAGGAGCTCACGTCCTCCAGGGGAGGCTGCTGAAGGCTTCACCTTCCCACAGGCCAGCTCCAGGACAAAAAGCCATCCTCCTCTACCCGAGGTCCATACCTGGGTGATAGCAGAGACAAAAACACCACTTCTTTTTTTGTCTATATCTTTGAGCTTTGCATTAGAAAAAGTGTTCTAGACAGTAATCAGTTCCATCTCTGTTTGCAGTCCTCTCTAGGCTGGTGTGTCATTTCTTGGGAATCTTTTACTGCCAGCACCTACCAAATAAAAGCAGACCTTTCCAGGAAGCAGCTTTCCCACAAAGGTGAAACTCCTCTGCTATTCTTCAGTGGATGTGTGCTTGTTTAGCAGAGCAGACCGTGGGCCTTGGTGTTCTACCAGGCTTTTCAGTATGTGCCTTCATGTTAGCAGAAGCCAAGTAATAAAGATCTCAGGCAATTTGTTTAGCAAATAGTAATGGTTAATTCTTGAGTTATTCTCAGAATTCAGTGTTAATTTTGCTAGTGTTTTGAAGTACAATGTTTGCACTAGGGAGACAGACACAACCACTGGGGGTACTAGATGAGTAAAAACTGTAATCTCACCTACAAAACTACTACAGCAGCATTAAAGAAAAGAAAGGTTAGGCTTTTGTTTGGGGTGGAAATGGCTTTTTTTCAATACAATCTGCTTGGCTCCAGGCTAAGTGAAGATGTCTCAGAACCTAGAGGTAATTACCATGACAAAAATAGTATCCACAAATTAATTGCTGTTCCTAACTTCCTTCTCCTATTTGCTTCTTTCTAAGTCACTAACATAATGCTAAAATCAGTATTAATTCACCAGAGTACAAACAGTGGAGAAAGTAAAATACAGAGCTCAGAAAGCAAGAGGATTTCCATTCATTCTGCAAGATGTGACCAGCAAAATGGTAATTCCCATGGGGAATGCAGCGCTGGACTGTACCTGCACACACCAGTGTGGGGAACGCACAGAAACCCCTGGGATATTCCTAGATGGTATAAATCAGAGCCCCTCCACCACTGAGGCTTCTCTGAGGTGTGCTGGCAACTGCCTGGCCTTCAAGGATCAGATTGGCTCTTGCATCTGCAACAGCTGCTGTTGACAATCAGAAATCTGACTGAGTGCAGTGAATGGAAAAGGCAGCAAACCCAGGGCATTCAGTGCCCAGGATCCCCAGGAAACATGTGTGTTGGAAGCTGCTGAATTCCTGTCTTCCTAAGCACTGTTTCTGCAGTACCTGTTTGCAGCTACCTTGTCCCAAAGAATGGGGAGGGGGTGGGAACCTTGCTGTGCAAAATGATGAGCTAAATCCATATAGTGGTGTAACAGTGAGTCAGCCTGTGGTCATTTTGCTAAAGTATTTTCCTCCTTGTCAAGGTACTCCTCACACAAAGAGCAAGTTTTAAACAGCTGGGTTGAAAATGATCCCTTTTAAAATGAGGGAGAAGTTCATGTCTGAACCTGACGAGAATCCCATTCACTCATACAGTAGCAGGCAAGCTTTTTATCATAACTATCATTTGACTTCCCAGATAAAAATGTTTGTTTGCTTTTTTTTTTCTTTTTACAGCTGTAAAGAGTAACATTTAGACAATTATTTGACAGACAGACAGTCCAACAAGCTTGTGTAACCTGCAAAGGTGCCTACATGTCCATGGTGAAATGAGGTTAGCATTAAAGTGCACTGTAGTTCTCCGGCACTGTACATGATCTAAGCCCATCTCCAGTTTTAGGCCTGGAGGAGAGCAGAGGATCTTACCTTCCTCCCCGCCTCATTGTTGTGCAGGTTCATGAGCGTCCTTGCATTTTGCTTAATCTCCCGGGCATCCACAAACACTTTGGCAAATCCTATTCCGTATCTGATGTCAGCAGAGCATCCTCCCCATTTCCATCCTTCCTCTTTATGGTACTGTCCTTGTTTTTCTTTGTCACAACCACAGTCACTCAGGTTGCCCTGCGTACAGGCAGCTGTGATTGCATGTGCTACTCCAGCAGCAATGATGGCATATGTGAATGCTGCTTCTCTGCTACCTGAAATTAAAACAGTGCTGTAAATACATGATACAACATGGGGACATGAGTTAGAAACAGATAGGCAAGCTCCTGCAGTGAAAACATCAGAATGCTATAATTAGAAGTGCTGTAAATCTGCAGGCATAAGCAAGTCTCTTCTAAGTATTGATTTTTGTAGATGTTCACTCTCTAAAATTATAACTCTCCATGAGGTAGTAGGAGATGAAGTATTATTTAGGCAACTTCATATATATTTCCAGATGGTATTAGAAGTACTCTGAAGTTTTTATAGCAAAAGGGTGGAATAGTAAATGCTGAGGGAAGGAAGGAAGTAACAACAGGTGGTATTGGTAAAATATCCATATTCAACTTTTAAAAAACTCAGTTCAGAAATGGGACAGAAAAGGGTATTTTTACAGGAGAACAACCTCTATTAGAAATCTTGTTCTGAAAAAATAGTAGCTGAACTGGAACATTGGGTTTTTTTGCATTGTGGTGTCACAAAGTTTTCAACACAGACATTTGCACAAACTCCATGAAATAAGCTTTGGTTTTAATTTTGGAATTTCTCACAGGATAGAATGAAATTCCTACCCTGTTGTAGGTACCATGCCAAAAGCAAGGTGAAGTAACAGCCTCACCACCAGTCTGTGAGGAAGTGATTAAGCCAATATTATTTTCTGCAATATGGCTCTAATGACAGGCTTCTGTTTGTTTGGCAGTGTCTCACTTTATGATTTATTTTATCTTCTTTAAGCTTTCTTGCATTCTGGTGTATGGACTTCCTATGTGTGGATCCTACAGGATCTGTGAGGCTTTCAGAACTGGTTCTGCTGAGAGGGTCCCTTCAAAGTGTAAGGAGGTTTGCAGAGGTTACTCATGTATATCAAACAGCCCTGTAAAAATTCTTGGACCTCCCAGACTAAGAACTTACCCATACTCTTACTTCTCCAATGACAAAATGTACCCTTGCATCAATAGGATCAGAATCAGGAGAGCACAGATGGGAAGATCAGCCTCTCTTCTCCAAACCCCCACCAGTTAAAATATAGTAGACCTCAGCTGCTGGCAATAGTTTATTATACATGAAACAAACACATTTCTGCTGTTTATTTAATTTCACCAAAAAAAATAATTAGTTGGGAAAGAAATCTTACAAGCACTTTATTCTCTGCTACATCCCTTTCACATATACGATCTAGATTTCTGTACTTGTCACTAAATTGTTCTTCTAATGAAAAATGGCAAGGAAGTAAAATGGAAAACAAGATGACAATCAAAATCTGTTAATAGGGAGCTTGGTGCCCTTTTATTAGCACATGTAATGTTCCCATTGACACTGCTATGTACTGTGTTATTGAGGAACTTGTAGTATCAGATTTCCTCAAAAGATTTCTTATTTTCCCTTATTTAAAAAATGAAAAATCATAAAATGTTGAATTGCTATAACTGTGGACTTTGTAGACGAGGCTTTCTAGAACTAGTGGCTTTTTATGAAAATCTGAATTTTGGATAGATGTCCCAGGCTTAAGGTGTATTTGGCATTGTATTGTGCTCTCAGAGCCTCTGTGTGGCCCTGTGGGGAGACCAGAGCAGGCAGGTCGAAGTGGGGTCCCACTCCATAGTCAATCCATGAGGACCAGACAAGGCACCTTTCTAGGTGCTCCTCATATTTATCTGCAACAATATCCTCATAATTTTAAGTACAGCACTATGAAAAATGCACTAATAAACAGGGAAAAGTACAATACAAAGTCACAGTTTCCCCCCCTCAGAGGGGAAAAATGCATTCCACCAGATTTCTGTTTCACAAAGCATCACAGGGGACAGCATCAAAAAAGTATTTTGAGTTGCAATTTGCATCTGGGTCTGTTTTCCCTTTGGTTGGATGATTTCTGATCTATCACAAGCTGTTTTCAAGATAGAGAATAAAAACACTAGGAGAACATTTTTTAAGCTGACACACTAAATATTGTAAAGACCAAGTGGCTCTTTCTCTTCTTATAGGGGAGAAAAATGTGATGCAAAGAGTATAAAATTAACACAAGCAGAATCAGAATCCAATGTCAAGCTTGATGATAAAATATATTACACAAATTAATTTATTTTATAATATTGTCGGTTCTGGGGGAGGAGTTCAGCAGCTTTTTAAGATTAAAAGTTAGGAGATTGCAAGGTAAACAAAGCAAGTGTCTGGAGGAATTGATCCAGGTAGGAAGTACCATGGCATTTGTGCAGTATTGATAAAGTGGTACAGGCTTGTCATGTCTGCCCCAAACTATCCCTGTTTTCCATAAATGTTTCATGTTTTTAAGCTTCATTATCCTTGTCTGCCTTCTAGAAATGTCAGCATACGGGGCAGGGGTAGGGGTAGGTTTAGTTCATTTTGAGCCGCTTCTGTGATGGTGCTTTAGATACAGAAACAGCATAATAGGGCTTTTGTAACCAAACGGGATAACATGAATACAGGTGTTTTTCTGCCACTTCTAAATCCTGAAGACTACTCCTCCACTTCTGATTTCAGCAGATGGTTGAAAAGCCTGGAGGAACCCAGAGGAAAATGCTGCTAAAGCAGCAAGGTGCACTCAGGCAGCTGCTCCTGGAAGGCAACTATCTGTTTCCTCTGAGCTTCTGCTGACGCTCTAGAGCAAACTGGGCAATGAAGTACTGCTCCATATTCAGTCTAATCTCAAAGTATGGGTAGGTTGAAAGGTGTAATCTCATCACTTCTGGATTCCCACAGATGAACAATTTGGGAAATTACCTGATACAATCCTCTTTTATTTTCTTTCTTGTCTACTTTTCAGCCCATGTTTATTATGTGCACCTGACAGCAAACTGTGCCTCTCAAAATTTAAGTAAAAACATGAGGAATTTAGCATTAGAAAAAGATTAGGCTTTGGTATCCATACAATACCGAGACTCTCTTGTCTTTATGCTGTAGGCGATGGTGACTGTAGCATCACAAAATACTTCACAGTTGGGAACAGCACTTCTGGTTCAGGAGGACAAAGAAAGTTAACAAAGCAGGATTTATGGTAGAAAACATAAAGCGAGGAAAGAACAGAACGACAGCAATGCATCACTACATGAGAGACACAGAGCACACTGTGGCTAACGACCAGAACAAGCGAAACACTTCTAGCAAAAATAGACAGTCAGTAGGCTGATGGTAACACCAAGGGTTTTGCTCTTCTATATAATTGAAAGAATGAGGAAACACCTAATCTGCATTCATTACCTTCTCTAGATGGCTAGGAAGATCAGACAGTAGCTGGAAGAGTAAACTGGTATGTTTTCAGCAGTGACATCAGAAAAGACCTTTTGGAGAGAGTTTATATAAAATGTATTTCTTGGCATAAGCTACTCAAGCTGTCTCTTGAACAATTTTCTGAGCCATTCGCTGAACACATTGGGTGGAGAACCAGGAATTAAATCTTTTTGCAGTCAATTCCCACTGAACCCATCCTTGAACTTCAACTAGACTTAGATCTGTGATTTTTAAAAAATAATATTTGTGAAAAAAAAAAGTAAAAATATAATTTAAAAAAGGCATACAGTGAAAAAATCCATTTATGTCTGTGGGAGGCTTGGTGCAAATCATGATCCCAGATGCTGGGTCAATTTAAGAGGTTTTTGTGGAGTCTTTTCCAGTCAGTGACTTGCAAGGATGCACATAAAACCACTTGTGATGAGTAAGCTGACAAAATAAGAATTGCCTGAGGCCTACAGAAGCTGTGGAGAAAGGTGGAGAGTCAGCTGTATGTGTACAAGACTTGTTAGCCAGCCCTTCAGCTCCCGAATGACCCGTTCTTCTTGTCTCAAATAAGCAAAAGCTAAACACGGGCCAGAGCTCAACTGCAAGTGTTAGAAACATCAGGAAAGATCTGGCAGTGCTTCAGAGGTGCTCTGGTCATTTGTGAGGCCTGTGATCTGATGGGGGTCTCTAACCATGGCACCATTTCCAGGTACAACCACTGTATTACCACATTTGAGCTCAGTGCAGATGTGTTGGGGCGGGTGGGGAGGGAGAGACCCCCCCCTGCACCTCACCCCATCAGTGCCTCCCATCAGCACTCAGACTGGCAATGGGGCACTGCACCAATGTCATCCTGGCCCTGCTCCCCCCATCCAGACCTGTGGCTGTCCTCAGCCTAAACAAGTGTTTAAGTGCTGTATGAACACAGAGGCTTTTTTTTTACGTGTCAGCCATAAATATCTCCCTGCTCTTTCTATTTTTTTCTGGACTTCAGTAACCCAGGCAGCATGTTGCAGCTCCATTTGCTTTGATGGAAGGTAATTGGGCATCCATGGCTTCCAATATTTCTGCAGCTCCACTCTGTTGATGCAAATCATCCCCCAAAGCGCTGGAGTCCTGTCTTTAGATCCTTCACTGGGTAGCATATGACAAGTCTTTGTCTCTGAGCTCCGCAGTCAGTCACCATCACAGTGTCAGGTGTCGTAAAGGGAAGCATGAAGATTATCACAGGTAAGTGCAAACATAAATATTAGCAGCACAGGTGGCTCTCCAAACACTGAGCATAATTATATACAGCTCAGGCATACCCTGGAGCAATAATCCTGCAAACACTCACATGCACATCTTCGTTTTTGCATATAAGTGGCTCTGAGACAGGACTTTGGCTGATCGGCAAGTGGGATGCCTGTCTCTCAGCAGCCTGTGCACCAGTCTGTGTTCTGGTTTTAACTTAGCCAACTTCATTTTGTTTTTAAATTTAATCTTAAAATTTCAATAGTTTATAAAAAGCTTCATTCACACTGATGAGGAAGGAGAAGTTAGTTTTAAAAAGAAGCACAACACCTGTGGGAAGCAGGACCTAAGCCTGAAAGATATGGAGTAGATTTATTTGCAGGAAGTTGGTAGGTGCTTAGCAGTTCAGTACCTCTCAGGGTCTAAGTATGTTTCTAAATAGCTTGGCCCGCCCTGTCCATCCCTCATAAATTGGCTAAGCTGTGAAATAAAAAAAAAGACAAATTTCTATTTATCTCCCTGGAAAACATGGGTTGTATTCTCTGCTATTTAAAGCCAAAAGGTCAGGGAGGGAGTTATCTGCAGTGACATGAGCTGAAATATGATTGTGAAAATATAAAGATGGAAAATACAACATACCTTGCCAATTATGTGCCATAGTTAGCACTACTTCACATCTTTCTGTAAGGGTCATAACTCATAGCTAGAAAAAATGGAGACCTCATCCTCTGCCTACTTTCAGGTGTGCCTCCTCCTTCCTTGGTAGACTATGTATGGTCTTGCAGGTTTTATATTTTTCTTTTTCTTTAACCTGGCATGTGTGATCCGTAAAGATGGTAGCTAAAATCACTGAATTATCCCCCTCCTATTTTTATTCTCCCCTCTGTAATGGTTCAAAGTTTTGAGGGGTTTGGTGCCTTAAAATATTGTAAGGACTTGAAATGAAAATGACAGTTCCCTATAAATCAGCAGCATGTTCTTTGCTAATACTAGTATTTAATTTATTATTTAATAACATTTATTTAATTTATTATTTAATAAAATTAATTGGTCTAAGAGGCATTTGAGACTTCAGGGGGTTAGTCACAGCCCACTTTCACAAGCTAAAGTTTGTTTCATCAGCATGTAAAATTCTTGAAGAGGAAACACTCCAGGTATAGTGATTATTTTTGAAAATACCCTCTTTAAACTTGCAAAGTTACTATTCAAGGCACGCATATTACAAAAATCACAGACAGTAGTATTTTGGAGTTCAAACAACAGTTTCCCATTTTCAGGTGGCTCTGATCCCTCCACACCACTGCCTTACTGTAGAAAACATTGCACACTGACCCTGTGAGAGGAGATGGTGCTTCTGCCTTCCTAATGAAATGTAATCTTTCTCTTTCTCTGAAACATGTACTCACAAGACACATCTGAAGGCAGGTATGAAAACCTTCTGATGGGAATTCCAACTGCAGTGACCTTGGGGCAATGTTTTATCTTACTGTGACAGTCCCTGCTGAGAAAGATTGACTTTTTGGCATAAAGCAGCATGCTGGGGTTTGGATGTTCAGGCCATATTTCAGCCTGGCCTCTTTCTTGCCTGCAAATAACTGTGCGAGATACAGACATTAAAAACTAGTTGTAAAGGCTGAAAACTTAGCACAGAAATGCAAATTCTGACCTTACTTGAGTAGATAGCAAGACTGCTGTTAATCACAGTATTTCTTTATGTATATCTTGAGGCCTTCACAACAGCACTGGTTTGGAAAACAGGGTATTTATCAATCTTTCTTCTGAATTTTAACTACACTGAATACTGCAGCAGCACTTAGAACATAGTTTCCTGCAGACTTGCACAGGTAATCTTCCATGCAATATAAAATCAGCAAGCAAGCTTGATGATCTACCACTTTTTGTTTGCTTGGTCTGTTATTTTGTAATTCAAAGAATCAGACTTTAAAACTTGATGTGAGAGACTACACCAGTATTTAAAATAAAAAAGCTGTAGAAACTGATTGAAGATTAAATCCTCCCTGGAATGCACCTGTACCAGAATGTTTTCAAGAGTGTTTGCCTTTAACATAGTGACAAAACAAAATTTTACTCTATTGTTTTTCTTTTAACTGTAGCAGACCAGTTAGGAGATTGGGCTAGAACTTGTTCCTTTTGCGTACTTGCAAACAAGATATTTCCTGATAGCTACTGAACAAGCCGGTTAAGGGTTTGGCTTGTAGGATAGTTGTCATTTGTTTCAACAGACAAGAGTGGGAATGTTACCTCTTCCTTTATGTTGTTGAAGCCATAGAAGAAAAGTTTATTTTAATATATGGAAAATAAATCACTGATTAATTCAGTCCTGTGGGCAGCATGGAGCTAATAGTGTACTGTATAAAGGAAGGCTAACATCCCCTCCTGCTTCCATGTGCACATCTGGGTGCATCTGCAGCCATCCCTGAGTTAAAGGCATCGTACACAGCATACAGAGGTGCTGATCTGCTCTGCCACGCTCCAAGGTTTTAGTCCATGTGGCTTCTTGTTTTCATTTCAGTTTTCCTTATTTACATGAGTGATGTCAGATGGGTGAAGGTACCAATGTGATTATACTGACACATTTTTCAGGGTAAAAGAAACCAAGGATTGATGCATTTTAGTAAGACCAGGATTAAAACTTGGTTGAAGCCACTTTTGCTGTAGTGTTCTTTGGAGACCACCACATCTCCATAGCCCTCATCTGATTCCCTCCATCCTCTCCCATGCAGCGTCCTCAACAAGGTTGTAGTGCCTTTCTTTTCATAGATCTGCACTGAAATGAGTTTCCACTTTGCTATGTCACTCCATAGAGATGCAGTCAAACGATTTGTATGATTTTTACCTGGGAAGTCTCCTATAATAGTGGCAGTGCTGCTCAGTTATCACCAAAGGACACAGATTTTATTTCTGCCCTATGATGCCAATATGGTGCTGTCTTCTCAATAATGTGAAATGTGTACATATCCTAAGGCAATTATTTGAGATAATTACTCTTTGGCTGGGGATTATCACAAACACCAAAGTTACTGTTGACCACATGTTCAAAAGGTTGCACACTGCAGAATGGGCTACTAAAGTATGCAGTGAAAAGCCCTTGCCATACCACTTGCTCTTTCTGTGATCCAAATCTGATTTTGATCTTTGAACCCAAATCTGATTTTCAGATTCTGTCAAAGGCATCTCTGGTTGCTCAGTTTAGGCTTGAACCACATTTCACCTGAAGAGTTTTTTTTAACCCATCATGCTTTAAAACCTTGGGTTTGATTATCACTATCTTCAGGAACAGAACTGCTGACCACTGTAACAAATACATTTGTTTTTAAAAGTGTCTGTAATTGCAGCGTTGCGTCATCTCCATGGTTATTTTAAAAATTCTCTTTGTGACCTTACATTATTAATAAGGTGTCTACAGAATTGTCTAGAAAAAAAAAAAAAATAAAAGGCCTTGTGTTCATCTTTATGACAACTTTATAATTTCCTGCCATAAATGGCCCAAGTCCTCAGGTGGAATAAACTGATGTCTCTTCTACGGTGTTATTTCTCTTCATATTATTGATGCTAATGTCACCAGCTGTCATGATAGGATATCCACAATATCTCTCTTTTGGAGGACAAATGATATAAAATGACACAAGAAATGGAGAGTATATGCTGTGCACTGGTTGGAAGCATGCTATAACAGGCTGGAAATTCACATCTTGTAATCACAAATACACTGTATGAAGCATGGATGAATTTAAATGGTTGCTAACTATAACTCTACCATTGAATCATCACTGGAAGATTAATTACATGTGAATTTGTTAAAATACAGATAGACACATGCTACAGATTAGAACAGGAGAATTTTGTTTGATGCTTTCCTTCCACTGAGTTCAAAGCATTTCAGCAAGGCTAGTTATCCCTGTTGCCACCTTAAAAATAGGGAAAGATAAGCACAAAGGAGGAGAGTTCTGTGGTCCCTGAGCCACACAGTAGCAGAGCCATAAGAAGGATTTAGGCCTCCTGAATCAGCCTTGCAGTGTCAACACGAGAATTTAAATAATTTGTGTAGATTTGCATAATATTCATGAAACAGATTAACCAGTAAAAGTAATGAAACCTGGTTTTTAAGAGATTTAGCGTAGTGCACCATCAAAATCCTGGGTTGGGAAATAGTTCACAAGAACCTGTGGTATCCAAGGGAACTTATTTGCATGGACTAACACAGGCAAATCCTATTAGCATGAGTTACTTAAGCACATCCTCCCAAATTGATATTAGACGCTGCTCACTGCGCGCACTCAGCAGCACAGGGGCAGGGCAAGCCACATTACTGTCATTCTGAAGTCATCTCCTAATCACAGAGCCAGTGCATCAGGGCTACTCCAGCAGCAGAGCAAACCCTCTCACTGAGAAAGCGAAATGAGGTCATGTGTGGCCCACCGACTTTAATGCAAGTGGCAAGACAAGGGTGCCTCATGTACATCCGAGGTAATAACTTTAAGGATGCAACTGGCTGAAAAATATAATCAGTCTTTGAATGCTATAAAAGGTATTTACATATTAGTTGCTGTTTGAATAGTATTTTGTAAAACACAACATGCAAAGGCCTGAGAATCTAGAGCTGTCGCTGCTAATTAAACAAGCTACAAGGGCACAGTAGCTTTGCCTTAATGTTAACTTGGGTTGTTCTTTTGCACAACAACTTTCAAATAACATCTTATAGGGTATACAGTCCTTCGTGTCACATGCCTCTCTCTTCCCTGTTTAGGGTAAGGCACACAGGCCTGATCTCTTCATGTTTTCATGTCTTCATGTCACCAAAGCTGACTTACAGCTTCACGGCAAATAGGTTTTACCCTTTTTAACCAGAGCAAGATAGTAGCCTTTATTTCTCTGAATAGTAACCTAAAGCACACACGCTGACACAGAGATCTCAGGGAAAGAGAGCAATGAGATGCTTTGCTCTTGTAGCCAAAGAAAGATGAGCTGTGTCAGATGTACTAGGTTTCTATACCTGCTGATAGGGAAGAAGCAGAAGAACAAGGAAACAACCTGAACAGGAGTGGCTACATTATCATATTTCACGGTGTTTGAGGGCCTGAGTATTTTTATCCTTGAGACACCATGAATGTCTTGTGTGTAAGTCAAATTCACCACTGGAGATTTCAAACCTGTGTGATTTTTGTCAACATTTCTTTTCAAATGAAAATGTATAATCTGCTTAAATGTGACGGTTTTAGTTATTCTTTAAATGAGTTTTATAATTTGGATGCCATTCAACATTTGACTGTGTTCTGAAACCAACGATGAATTTGCCCTAATTCATCTTAGCCTCGTAATGGGTGGATAGATAGAATGTATTAAGAGTTATCACCTTAAAGACAGATCAAAGTCTACTTCCTTTAATATTGACTTTCTTTAAAAGGACCTAAATATAACCCGCTAGCTAAATAATTCAATTTTGGGAGGGAGGGAGGAACTGAGTGCATCTTTATACAACAGACCACAATAACTTTGCAGTTTTATGATTGTTGGAGAAGCAGAAATCCTTCTCACATTTTCTGTTTAAGGAAATGTTACTCTTAAGACTAAATGAGCCCAAACCTGACAGCCATCCAAATGGACTCTTCACTGACATCAGTGGCAAACACTTGCATGGATCACTGACAGGAACAGCTCTGCTCGAGGAATAGAATCAATGAGCTAATCTGAATAAATGGTCCATTTTCAGATGTTTCACAATGTCGTGCAGGGTGGATTTTACATTCCCTATTTGACTCACTCTGTTTGATTATCAAAGGTGTTGAAAGACCAGTAACTCACACAGGGCTTTCAAATTTATTTGTCCTGTTCTTTTTCTGTTCTTTCCTTAAGTATCTCTGTGATTTGGAAAATACACATATCAGTGTGCCCACGTGATAAAATACACATTTGGTTGATGCAGGTGTTTGCAGGAGCTCCAGAGCAGAGTGGCAAAGCTGTATCCCTGCATTTCATGAGACTGCGAGGAATGATGTACGAGGGACGTATCCTGCCATTTGTCCAATATGACTAAACAGTACATGGAGCCAATCCAGTCCAGAGGACTTCCCAACAAGCTAGAAGCCAGAGCATAGCTGCTGTATGACTGCTTAGGGCTCTTCTAGCTTCTGTCCTCAGTCACTTCTTCCATTCTCATGAAAAATCCATGTTTTCTACCATGCTAAGCATTGTTTGATGGGTTTTCTGAGTTTTGCATCTATATTTTAGAAGTGGCAGAAAGATCTCAAGGCTGGAAA
Source organism: Megaceryle torquata (assembly GCA_024611175.1). Lineage (NCBI taxonomy): Eukaryota > Metazoa > Chordata > Aves > Coraciiformes > Cerylidae > Megaceryle > Megaceryle torquata. Next base: position 35,540 of record JANIJG010015918.1, read on the forward strand.
CCACAGATGCCAACTTCAATTTCTGGGTGTGGAACGCCATACTGTGAGTGACTAGCTTTCATTGATGGCTCTAAAAATGGCTATACCTGTATTTGGATAACACTTTTCCTCAGTCTTTATATTTTAAATGCTGTAGGATCAACAGACACTGAGTAAGATCTGCTACTATGTGTTTTGTAATACAGGGACATGAGCTCAGCTGTTTCCTCAGGTATTTGTGTTTGTCATTATTAATACTGTTTTAGTTAAGAATTTAGTTATATTTTCTACTGTTGCAATAACTGGAAAAAAAATGGAAACTGGAAATGGGATCTTCTGCCTGTTGATTTGAACAGGTTTTGTAACTGCCCTGACCTCTCAAACCAGAACACACCCATTCTTTCTGGTGGAGAGAGGGCACTAGATACAGTTGCCACAGAATAACTGGTTTATGTAGCAGAAGTCTCTCATAATGAGACTGACTGATGGACCTCAGTCCCGACAGACACAAACATCAGGCCAGTATCACTGCTGAGGTGCCTGCACTCCAGAAGCATAATTCTAGCCCTGCTCAGCATTGAGTCCCTAACCACTGCCTTTAACCAGAACCAAACACCTTTTCTGCATCCTTAGGTACATGAAACAGGCTCCTGTCAAGAGCACACAAACAGAAAACCTTTCAGAAAGGCTTTGTGAGGGCAGGACAGTGAAATACTAAGGTGGAAACTAGCACATGGAAGTGCTTCCCGAACGGCAGCAAGGGCAGTGGTGGGTACCCTGCCAGGAGTACCCTGCCATGGATGTCAGTCGTGTTGGTAACAGCCACAGCAAACACACTCAAGGTGATAGTCTTGCCCTGGCTGGAATAAGCTGTGTGAGCTGGCTGGTCTCTTCCAGCGCCAACAGCTCTGCCCCAAGATACTACCCATTATGCCCCCCCTTCAGTGTCATGCAGGTGGGAGTCAGGCAGCAGTGAGCAGAGAGGCAACGTACCCACTTTCAGCTCCTTCCCAAAGACGGTCCTCTCTCCCAGGGCAGAGCAGTTCCAGCGCCCATTGCGAAACTGGAACTGGCACTCGTTGATGCCCATCTGGGACCCTTCCCCGATGACGATAATAGCGTCGGGCCTGCTCTGGCAGATTGCCCGCTGTCGGGGGGCAAGGCCTGGGATCTTGTTACAGATGATGCTGGCTCCCAGGGCCACCACAGAGGAAAAACCCCTGCAACGACAGGACACGAAAGGTAGCTGAGGGGAGGCTCGTCCCAGAGGTGGACACAACACCCTGCTGCCTTCCCTCGCTGCAGTACCCAGCTTTGGCAGGTGCCCCCGGAAAACACTCACCTTTTCCCCCTGTTGCTTCCCTCTCTCCACAGCCAGAGCAGAGATAAGGAGCACGTGGGCTCCTGCCAAAACGGGACTCAACTTCCTCATTCGTAAATTCAAGCACATGCAGCGGCATTGCGTGCCCGGGCCACGCACAGGCAGCGGGCTGGGAGGGTTTTCCCTCTCCTGTTGAACGGTTGCAGGGAGGGAGGGAGTCAAGGGGGTAACTCGTGCTCTGCCCCCGGGCTGCACCGCCTACCCCACACCCGGGCACACCTGGGCGGGCAGCGCCGGGGAGGCTCATGCCGGGCCAGGGATGCTGAGGGACCGAGAAGCCACCACCCTCCCTGTTCCCCTCTCGGTCTCCTCCGGCCGTCGCCGCCGCGGGATTTCCGTACGGGGAAGCGGAGCCCGCCCGACCGGGGCGGAGAAGGGCCGGTTGTCCCCGGAGGGTGTACCCCGGGTCCCCCCTGCGGCTCCGCACACCGCTGGGGCCGCCACCGAGCACCGCTGGAGGCTGCGCCCCCGGGGGTTGCTCAAAGGTGTGGGGGCTCTACCTGTTTTCTAAGAAATAATCGTGATCACCACCATAGTAATTTTTCTTATACTTCCCGAGTTAAATAGTAACAGGTCTGGGCAGGTTAGTCTGAGAGCGAGAGAACGCAATTATTATTAAAAAAAAAAAAAAAAAAGAAAGGAAAAGAAAA
>JANIJG010015919.1:0-21226 GCA_024611175.1 Megaceryle torquata
CCAACATATCAGTCCCCAACCTGTACTGGCACTTGGGGTTGCTCTTTCCCAGGTGCAAAACTCTACACTTGCTGTTGTTGAATTTCATAAGATTTCTCCCCACCCAGTCCTCCAGCCTGTCTAGGTCTCTCTGAATGGCATCACAGCCTGCTAGTGTGTCAACCACTCCTCCCAGTTTTGTGCCCATCGTCAAACTTACTGACAATGCACTTTGTTCCCTCATCCAGATCACTGATGAATATGTTAAATAGTACTGGTCCCAGTACTGACCCCTGAGGGTCTCCACTAGATACGGGCCTCCAACTAGACTCTGCCCTATTGACCACAACTCTCTGACTTCTTCCCTTCAACCAGTTCACAACCTACCTCAGTCATCAAGTCCACAATTCCTCAGTTTAGCCAGAAGGATGCTGTGGGAGACGTGCCAATTGTTTTACTGAAGTCTAGATAAATCACGTCCACTGCTCTGCCACTATCCATCCACCTAGTTATGTCCTCATAAAAGGCTATCAGGTTGGTCAAACATGACTTCCCCTTAGCAAAGCCATGCTGACTGCCCCTAGTGACCCTCTTATCCTTGATATGCCTAGACAGAGCACCAAGGATAAGTTTTTCCATCACCTTTCCAGGGATGGAGGTGAGGCTGACTAGTCTGTAGTTACCCAGGTGCTCCTTCCTGCCCTTTTTGAAGACTGGAGTGACATTTGCTTTCTTCTGGTCCTCAGGCACCTCACCTGTTGCCCATGCCTTACCAAAGATGATGGAGAGTGGCCTAGCAATGACATCTGCCAGCTCCCTCAGCACCTGTGGGTTCATCCCATCAGGACCCATAGATCTATGGATATTCAAATGTCCTAACTGATCCCTAACCCAGTCCTCCTCAACCAGGGCAAACTTGTCCTTTATCCTGGATTCCTCTGGGACCTCAGGGGAATGGAGCTCCTGAGGGCAGTCTCCAGCAGTATAAACAGAGACAAAGAAGGTATTCAGAAGCTCTGCTTTCTTCATATACTCTGTCTCCAGGGCACACACCTCATTCAGCAGTGGGCCTACATTGCCTCTAATGTTAGTTTTGCCAGCAATGTATTTGAAGAAGCCCTTTCTGTTGTCCTTGAACTCCCTTGCAAGGTTTAATTCCGAAGGAGGTCTTAGCTTTCCTAGTTGCCTCCCTACATCCCCTGACAACAGACTTATAATCTACCCAAGTGGTCAGCCCCTCCTTCCATGATTTATATACTCTGTTCTTGTACTTGAGTTTGTCCAGCAGTTCCCTGTTTAACCACGCAGGTCTCCTGGCCCTCTCTGATTTCCTACCCATTGGAATGCACTGACCTTGAGCATGTAGGAAGTGGTCCTTGAATACTGACCATCTTGGGCCCCTTTGTTTTCTAGTACCCTGTCCTGTGGAATTTCCCCCAGCAATTGCTTGGAAAGGCCAAAGTTAGCCCTCCTGAAGTCCAGAGTTGAGATCCTGCTTGGTATTTTGTTCCTACCTCAAGATCCTGAACTCCACCATCTCGTGGTCGCTGCAGCCAAGGTTGCCCTCAACCTTCACCACTTCAACCAGACCCTCCTTATTAGTTAGCACAAGATCCAGCAGTGCTCCTCTCCTTGTTGGCTCATCCACCATTTGCATGAAGAAGCTATCATCAATGTACTGTAGGAACCTCCTGGACTGTGGATGGCTGGCTGTGTAGGCTTTCCAGCAAATATCTCTCACAAAGTTTCCAGATATTCCTGTACCCATGTTTACCTAGCTGTAATGACCTTTGAAGAACATGACTGCAAGAGTATGAGTTGAGAAGTCACATTGTGTGGTAAAGAAGAAAGATAAGGGAAAACCAATCTCCCATTTCTCTTGTTCATGTGGTGTGTTTTTCCTCTTCTTCCTGTATAATGGATTTTTCTATCCAGGCTCTCCTTGCAGTAAAAGCTCTAAGGAGGATCAGCCACATCTGCTTTTACCTCAAGTGAGTCAATGGTTGACAATATATTCATGACACATTTTCCTTCCTGTACTATGATTCCTGTCAGTCTTCAACAAAAAGACAGCCTTATATCTATACTCATGTCATTTTCTGTATGGTATACATTTGGTTTAGGACAGGGATTTTTTTACTTTTCATTGTATGGATCACCTTTCAATATAGGTTGACTGTCATCTCCTACTCCTTTGCAATAGCTAAAGCAACTGCTTAATCAAAAGTAAACAATTCAACACTGGTAGCTTTTTTCATGGATCCTTTCCCTCTTACTATAGTAAGAGTTGGTAACAAACACACACTGTGTGTGGTACAAGCTGGACTCTAGGCCATGGTCTGACCATCTTTGAAGGTCTCAGTAGTCCATGCACTTCCTGTGATGGCTTTACACTTCATTATTTGCCCAGCAGGGCATACTTAGGCTGAAAGCCAGAATTCAACTTGGTAGGGCAAGTGCACACAACCTTACTCAAATGCCACTGAACATTCTTGATCATCAAACAGCATCACTTTTAAGACTTTTTTTTTCCTGAAAGTTTTCTACCATCAACAAGGCTAAACAGTATCCAAAGTTGCATTTCCTAAATCAGTGTCTTCTGTGAATGTTGTCCTTTTACTGCCCCTTTCATTGACAGTGATAAGTTAAAGAGTCTGAGGAACTCAAAGCATTTCTAAATCAATTTCTTGGCATTTATGAACTCTGGTGACCGGGCTCAGAATGGTTCAGTAAAATGAATAAATTAATGAATAATTCAGAACCACTCATGGAAATCACCCTTAGCAATTTTCCTTCACATCCCATGTACTAAGCAGTGAAGACAGCTACAATGGCTGGCTTTATCAGGATGTTTAAGCTGTTACAAGGGTTTGAAAGATAAGAATAGCAGCACATGCAATTTCAAGTACAAGTTACATTATACATGGTGATATCAAGCCAATGTTCTCATGAAAGCATTCATTTAGTGAGCTTAATGAGGGCAATTTGTCAACAATTTCACACACCATTTGCCTAGAATTCTCCAATGCAGCATTTTACTGTGCGCTTCTCCACCCCAAATAAACTGCATGTTGTATACAGTTTTGCCTATCATTAATCATCTTTTCAGCACTGCAAGTTCAATGCTGCTTTCCCAGTAGGAGACAGAGGGAGCAACCTAGCCAAGAGGAAAAATTCATGGGAAAAGAAGAATATAAATATTCACTTAAAAAAAAATAGCCAAAAAAAAAACCCCAAGAGCAAAACACCCAAACCCTCATAGGACCACTGCGCACAGTAACTGTTTCTAACAGCAGCTTCTGGGGCTCTACTTTTTTAAGAGTTGTACATGAAACTACAGAGTCCAAATGGTGTTTCTTGCAGCTTTAAAGTTCAAAGCAGAAGCTAAGACCACCAGTCAGTTTAAAAATAGAATAGAATAATAATAATAATAAAAAAAATTGCTAACCGCTCCCACCTACCATACTGTTCTCAGCTTCTGGAACTGTTGCATTTTTGGTTTTCAGTGAGGTCCAGTTCAAAGACAACTCTTTCTGAAAAATAACCAAACCACCAACTACAACAAACAAACAAACAAAAAAATCCTAAACCCATGTATTTATTGAAACTGCATCTGCAAAAGGCTTGACTTAATAAATAACTAACTTAAGAAGCCATTACTGTTGATTGTCAGCATTTCTCTTCTAACCAAGATGCCTGAGGGGAAAGCAGATGGAAAGTAATTAATAAGACCAAGAATGAGGTTTGCTGGATGTAACCGATACTGTTGGTAAATCTGGGACTCATAAATGATTCTCCTCAAAGAAGAAAGAGAGACAGATGTTTCTGCTATTTCAGCAAGGAGTCAGGAGAGAGAACAAGTAAAACTGAAAATAAAAATTAAAAAAAAAGCTCCCATAAATAATCAGTGCAACTGGTATAATGCAACTTCCTTCCTTTCTCTGACACTCCTGGTATGTTTGAAGAATTTGAGAAGTGGGGAGAAAATAATCTCAAATTATCTTCTTAAAATAATTCAATATACCAGCAGCTATAATTTACTGCATCATATGTGGACCTGTGTAGTAGGAATATGGACAAAAGAAAGTATTAATTTTGCCTCTGAATATCCTAACTTTTAAAGAACTGTTGAATGAATTGCCATTTCTGCTATGTATTGTACCTTATGCTTAAACGATATGGAAAATATGAAATAAAGTAAACGAAAAAGGGAAATAGGTGGAGCTATACATTTACCCTCAACATAGGATCTCTCCCTGTTGAGGGAAAGGCATTTAAGGAAGTCTGTGGGAAGGAGGTGGGGGGGAAGGGGGAGCTTTACTGATCATGTCGGAAGGGGCAAGGCATGACGCAAGTTACAAAGCATTTCCACCGAGACAAAGTGCTGCTGTCATCTGCACTGGCAGCATTTTCAACCCAGCAGTGCTCTGTTCCATTAATTGTGCTCGCTCCTGCCAAAGGCATCTGAAAGGAGGTTCTTTCTGAGGTGCAACAAATCAAGATTTTACTCTTTTGTCCTTTGGCAATTATCAACAAGAAAGTTAAATGAAATGTGGTTTTGTCTATGTGCATATCTGTATGTGTATGACAAACACAGAACCACTCCCTTTAAAATTCTTCTGTATCTGTTTAAAGGTATGTGTGTTCCTCTGAAAACCTGAATCCCTCTAGCTTTTAAAACTATACTTTAAAAAATTTTCCTATGATGCTTAGACCCAAAGGAATTAAGTTAAGATGGTCCATCTCAGCTCCTGTTTCCCTCCAGGCTTCTGAGGGATTTTCATTTATAGGGGAAAGAAGATAAAACCATATCAAAAAAATCAGGCATGCTTTTATTTAAATTAACATTCTAATATTGTAACCTTCTTTTTTTTCTTTCACGAACTGCTTCCTGAAAACTGCTAAAGAGCTGGCAATGATTGGCAGAAGGAAAAAAAAAAAAAAAATAGCCTGCCTCCCTTCCCTCAGGTATGAACCTGTTCAGATTAGTCAAATAGAGGCTATTACAGAAAATATACAAATGTTGATTACTTTTTTTTTTATTTATTTCCATCTAAATCTAAACTCTTTTCTGGCTGCAGTAATACCCAATGAACTACCATCACCACTCAAATTCAATAAACCAATTGTTTAGGAGCTACAGAACTGAGCTTTGAAAATGTACCTCTGGCCATAGTTTAAAGTGTGGTTAGGGTCAAGAATTGTAAAAATTACATGAAGTTGACATAATATTGCCAGCCACAGAAAATTCAGCTTGCTCAATTAACAAGGTCAATGTTTTTTTTCCTTTTCTTTCACTCTGGTGCCACAAAATTCAGTGTGGCTGAAGGGCTGCAGAATGCATTTCAGGGGAAGAAAAACCATATTACATGCAAAGTCACCCTGTGAACATTCAAGAGCCACCTGAAAAAATTGAAGCATTGGACTGTACTCATCTCTTATCAGTGGAAACTTTTGTGCGCTTGAATCCTTTTGAAAGGAGGCTCTGGAGGAGCCACGAGAAGCTCCAGTGGCTGCTCCACCATCAGCTTCTCCTGCCGCAGACTGAAGACACTCTGAGCAGCAGCAGAGGCAGGGTCTCCACAGGACTGACTTTACTCACAGAAGAGAGATCAAGGGTATGCCTGTATGGAAGATAATACTCCACCAATACTGTGAACATGGAATCAAACACTTCCCCTTCAAAGAGTATAGATATACCAGAAGAAGTACTCTTCACATTTTCTTCCTATTATATAGCTACTCCTACATCACCCATCTTCCTGCCAAAGGATGTGATCCTGATCTGAATTAGCTATAGGTACTCATGTCACAGTTTAGGGTCAGAGCAGACCCTTAGACCTATAACAGATGCTTTCTGTTGACCTCCCTCCCTCCCCAAAAGGGAGGAGAAAGGGAATAAGGGAGAGAAACTAGAACAGCTTTAATGAAAATGAAATTTAATAATAAGATGGAATGTACACAAATATATACAAAACCGGTATTGAACCCAAGCCTCCGATGGCAATTACGTCACCATCACCACTGATGCTGTGGGAATGTCCCAAAGTGGGCCCAGCATCAGACGGGAGCTGAGTTCAGGACCCAGACTCTGGTACTGGATGCAGAAACACATGGATCAGGATCAAAGGCAGAATGGACAGAGTCCTACTTGGATGATGGCCATTGAAGAAGTGAGGAAGAGCAAGAAGAAGAGCCTAGAACCTTACCCTCATGATCCCTCAACTTTATACTGAATATGACATATATGGGCTGGAACACCTCGTTGGTCAGTTTGGGGTCACTGCCCTGTCTGCTCCTCCCTGCAGGTGCAGCCTTTCCCTTTCTACCCCCTGCAACATGGTACACGAGATCCAGCAGTGGCCTTGGTCTGCACACCAGTCCTTGGCAGTAACTCTAAACATAGAGTGTTACCACTGCCAGAAGCAGACACTGCCTGCGAAAACATGTTGTTAACTTCAGAAAAATGCAGTTAAAAGAACTGAGCTGAAAAGTAAAATCAGTGAACATAGTTCTGTTCTCACTCAAACCAGGACAACATGTAATGCTTGTTGCTTAAATAATAAATTCTAGACATCTAAAGAGATTAAGATGGGAGTGCATCTTGGGAGTGTTGTAGTTAATATTTTAACTAGTTTTGATCCTACTTTGTTACTAACTTTGTTATTTGGTGAAATATGGAGACAAGGATACATCACATGGAAGAAAGTGGGTAAGTCTGTAAGGATGCTTTTACCTCCGTGTAGTCCCACTGGTAGCCAGCAGAAAATCTACAGATATGTGCAAAATAAGGGGCAGAAGGAAAAATCCACCCCTAGCTCCATGCAGTTCAAAGCTATTATTTTGAAGTGACCAAGGTGTGGGAACCAAAACTTTCTAGAAAGAGAATCAGAAAAGCAGGCTCACAAGTCTGTCTCCTGAAAAACCACACTATAGCTCAGTTCTGTGGAATTTGCTACCAGAGGAGATTGTGGGGACAGACAGCATCAGTGGATTCAGAAAGAATCACACAGATTTATGGACCAGAGGTCCATAAACAGAAAAGCAACAGGAGGGAATGCACCCTGTAATTCCCCTAGTCCAATAGTGGTGGATCTGGTGCAATGCAATGGAAATGCACCAGAGGAAGTGACTAAGCTTGCATGGTCTCACTAAATAGCAAATATAGTTATCAGTGCTGCTGAAGAGAAAGTGTCCTGGTCAAGACAGCTCGTCTATTTTGTAGAGCATTTGGAGAGTTTATGTACTACTTCACAGGCAGTTAAAAATGGTCCTGCTTGCAACTGCACCACCAGGAATCTGCATGACATTCGGCAGGCATGCCTCAAAACTATTGAAGAATGTAGTTGAGTCTTCTGTGCTGGATAAAGCTGGGTTAACCCCGATATATATTATGGGCAGCCCCACAGTTATTTCATTATTTCAGCAGTCTAAAGAAAAACAGCATTGTCGTTTTGTGTTCTTTTATCCACACTCCTGTCTGTAATGATTGTGGTGTCAGACACCAGCCTCATGCTTAAATCTAGTGTCTCAGGCCTGTCCACCCCCACATTGCTGTTCCCTAGTGCATACTTGTGACAAACTTGGAACAACATCTGACCTTCAAGTGCTCTATCCACTTCCCTGCTGCCTGCCAACAAATTCTGGCTAAGACTTAAAGAAGATATCTCACCACTGACCTGGCACCCTGTGTTATCAGCCTACAGTGAGGCCCCTGCAGCGTAGTAAAACAGTGCCCCAAATACCCCAGGACTCCTAACCCTGCACACTGCAGCCCATGTTTTTCGGAACACTGCAACTCAGCTTTATTATTGCATCATTATTAATGTGAAGTATGTGTGATCTTTTGCCTTGAAAAATAAAAGAACAATTCCAAATTCAAACAGTTAGAAAAGTGCAAGGGAATATAAAAAGTCAGGCTTAACAGTCGAGAGCTCTCTGTAAACACTTCATTATTTCAGATAGGTTGGTGAAGGCAAAGTAACTGGCCTTACAAGCTATCTCAGGACAGTCATGCCCTGAAAAACTACACCTACACCTAGAGACACATTTCTTCTTATTCAGGATGGTTGTCCCTTCTCCAAGCCTTTCTGAAAATTTTGCTTAGATAAAACATTTATAAAATTGTTGTAAAATTTAGAAGCTCTCACAGAAGAAACCAGCCTGGCCCAGATAACAAATTACTCGGTGCTTGAGTAGCTACCACTGCTTTTAGGCTGTATCACTGCAAGTTTTGTGAGAAAAACATGCTGTTTTACTCAGGTACATGAAAGGATAAACTTAGGTTGTCTTCCAACAGAAATGTCAGGGCTGGTAAGAGTCTCAGAAGGTCACCTGGGAAAGGCGGGGATTACATAAACAGTTTTGGGCCCATGCTTATCTAATTCTGTTGCAAAGACTTTTGGTGATGAACACAACTTCACCAGTACTTCCATATCCTTGTAATGAGAAACTTTAATATCAAAACTTGAATCTTCTTTGATGCATCTTACCAGGTTTTGCTCCACCCACCATGAACATGAAGTGCTCACATAGGTGAGCACAGCTAGCATACCTCCCCCTCAGTCCTTCTGTCTCTGAGATGAAAAAAAAACATTTCATCATGTCCTTCCCTGAAAGGAATATTAAGAACCCTGATCATCCTCATCAGATGTCTTGGGTTTTCCCTCCTTAGTTTGTAAGCATCTCTGAGTGCAGCAGCCAGAACTAGGCACAATATTAAAGGTAAAACCTTATCAGAATCATTGCTGGGGACTACTTCACATGCAGCCACCACTCCATTCCTCCCTTGGACTGTGGTCTTTGCCCTTTATGCAGCAGCTCAATATTTGATTTATGTTTAGCTTTTGACCTGCCTGTAGACTTCATACAGGCATAGGCAGCTGTATGCTCTTGCCTGTTTGAATTGCTGTAACCTTGGTGGAAGTGATAAATAGACTGCTGTAGATTTATAGTTGGTCAGCAGATGACTCAAAATTGCACACACTTCACTTTTATTTCTTCTTTACTTTATCAACAGACTTAAACTCTGTAAGGCGTGTAAAATTCCACAAACTTTTCTTTCTTTCTTGAACTTCAGTGAAAGTGCAGGTCAGGCAGTGGAGGGGCCTTTGTACAGGACAACGCTTATCTCTACGTGTGCTCATAGGCAAAAAAAGCAGTTTGCATGCACTCAAGAGTATACAGTTCATATATAACTACCACTTTCTTGTTTGGAAATACTCTTATATTTGATGAGGAGTTCAGTTACTCAAGACTAAATGGTGATCTCAGTCATGTAAGCAAATTGGCCATATTGAGCAACGTGTAGTAGAAAGAGACTTGGAACTGGAAATACAAGCTGGTCTATCCCAAACTAAGTGGCTTTAGATTAACATGCATAAAACTTAAATTCCCAAACACAGCAATTAACACAACAAAGGCACTGAGACCACAATATTTCTAGGAAACTATTGACAATTGTTTGGCGGGTAGGACCAAGCATGGAAGCAATGGTTTTTAAAAGCTCAGAAAACACTCTCAGAGTCAAAGGGAAGGAAATCTGTAAAAAGCAAGTTATTAGTAGTATTTTCACAAGAAAATACGTAATGTGTTGTTAGAAGGTTGGGGTTTTTTTTGAAAATACATAAAATCAGAAACTTGCCTAGAGTCAGTTTTAAGAAGTAAGAATCCTTAAGGGGCTCAATCCTACCTCCTTCCCAAATATTTTTTTTATTGACGACTACTACAGTAAAAAACAGTAGTTATAAAATGCACCTGTAAAAAAGCCAAATAAAATTAAAATCTATTCTGACTTAAGCTAGTGTCACATTTAGTCACCTCCATTAGCCTGAACACCCATGAGATTTTTGGGCTGCAGGCAAGCACAGCTTAGACTAGCCCTGCAAATGCAGTTGCTGACATCCACCACCCATGCAGGCTGAATTATTCAGGAGGTTATTCTCAGTCTCTAAAATATTACTCTGCTATGACTTGTGGCAATGCAGAAGATGCTTTACAAAAAACAAATCCATCCATACAGCTGAGTTAGGCAGGCAACAGAGTAGGAACAGCATTGGACTTCAGCTGATGTCATGAGTTGGTGCCTCTAACCAAAGCCTGTAGGGAGTTCATTGTGCCCAAAAGAGAGCAGACTGTGGTAGAGCAAAATGAGAGAAGGAGTTGCAGTGAGGCCATGGCTACAGGGAAGACCCACTGACCATCAGTGCTGTAGAGAAAGCAGACCATGGCAAATCCCAGTAACTGCAAATATGAGTAAGAATAGGCATGTGCTGCAACAGCTGCAGGGCTGAGACCTGTCAGATAACAAAAGGTACTTGATCTTCTGGAGGGGATGCAATTTGATAGCACCGAGGGAACAATGAGCAGTTTATTTGCATTTTGGTGAAGCTAAACTCCCCTTTGCAGTTATCTCATTATGACCTAGCTGCCTGCTCTTCATTTTCAGCTTTCTCTTACCATTGACTTTTGCTTCAGAGAAGTGGTAGAGTCCACATGAACAGAAGAGATGGAAAAAAGCAGAACCAAGGATGCAAAGGTGACTAACCAAGTGAGCAGTGCAATTTGCTTTTATTATTTTAAATAAACTTGTTAAAAAATACATACTCCAAAAATACCAACATTAACAAAAATGATTTACAGGAGGCCTCTCACTATTGGACTGACAGCGCATAGAAAAGAATAGTCATTAAAAAAAAAAGTGTTCCAGTACTCCTTGCACCTTCCTCATTACTATTCTTATATTAGGGAAGAGGGGCATTCATTCTTTTATTCAAGGAAATTGGCTCTTAATGTGTTTGGGTTTGTTTGTTTTTGTTTTTTTTTCTTCCCTTGAGAAAACTGATTTGCTGGAGATAGTGAAACTTTTGCTTGATTGAAAATTACCTCAGTATTGCCTCACTTAGAAGCTTACAATTTAAAGCACTCTGGACAACTGAACTAGTGGAAGGCTGTGCTGGCTCTCAGCATCCAGTTCAACACGCAGAGCTACTTTGACTATAGAAAGCATGTTTAATGGACAAAGTCAAGGTCCACGAGTAAGTGTTCTCCAAGCCTTAGGTGAAGAGGATCTCAGGATAGAACTATCACAGCCAAACTTTAATCTTCATCCATCTTATTGCCACAGAATTAAATGCAACCACATACATCATCAGAAACCTTTTCCTCTATTAAAAACTAGACATCAGACATTGATTCATTGGGCTACACTGACTCGGTGATGGAAGTGTCAGCAATATGTCTCAGAACGAGAGCCAAAAACATGAGGAATAGTTCAACTTATGGGGTGCTGCTGTTAGAAATCTAAAAAATTATGTAAATCAACCCCAGACTTCACTGTGCAGGGAGAGACGGGAACTTGAAGATCACCAAGCAAAATGATGTGGTCCTAACACATACTCGAGCTTGTTCAGTTTACTGTAATACCCAATCTGCCAATATTAATTTCTTAATGAAAAACTTACATCTGGGAAGCTACATCACCATCAAAGTGACAAAACCCACATCCTGCTTAAATTTCATTCACTTGAATGACATTTCCATGGAAAATCACTGCAAAAAGAACCAGAGCTACAACAGAAGCAGACAAGGAAAAAGCACTATGTTTATTAAAAGTAAAAGCATGTCTTTCTTCAAAGAAGCCAGACCAACATTTTCACAAGGATCTACAACAACACTACAACAAAAAATCCCAAACCACCCCCCCCCCAAAAAAAAAAACCCAAAACCCCACATAACAGAATCACACAGAATCAGAGTTTCTGTTGAAAATAGAAACCACATTTCTATTGAATACCCTTGATAAAGAAGCTGGCAGGAGCAACACAGTTAAATTCTAGATATGCTAAATAACTCCCACCTTTCCCTGCAGCTGAAGGTGTCTGCACATAATTTGAGAAAATTGAATTAAAGGAAAAGAATACTGTATACATAACATGTTAAATTATGAATATGAAAAGAATGTATGTGAAAATCCTGCATATTTTCTGTTTGCCTTTAATTAGAGATGGATTCCTGATCTTGATTATCCTAAGCAGAAAATCAAGACCAGTCCCTGAAACCAAACAGTCTTCCCTTTGTGGGCCTCCTCTTGATTTATGTAGGGCTTTAAACAACACAAAGAAAAAAAAATACAAAAACCCACCAAAACAGAGATGGGGTTACTGTTCTTTCACATTAGTTGCTTCTTTTGAGGCTGCAGATGGGCCTGTTCTTTAGGATATTTATTTCCTTTACGTCCTACAATACAAGAAAATGGCAGGGGGTGGAGGGGGGAATAAATAATAATAAATCAAACCACTACTAAAAGTGATGCACTTTCAAAACCATATTTTGTTAATCATTGTAATTATCTTTTGATAAGTGGTCCACCCATTTTAAGATGCCACTTTTTAAGGTTTGGACCTTACTGTGCCACTTTTAAGCAAATCAAATCAAATCAAATCTAATCAAATCTGTTGCAGAGTATTTTGTGATAACTTGTCTTGGTTCATTCAAAACTGATAATATCACCCGGGTAGCCTGAATGGATCATTTGACATAAAGAGGCTTCAGTCACTTTTCCACAATAACTGAAGTGATGATATATTTGGGAGAGGCTGCATTTTCAGCTGTGGCAAACAATAATAGACAAAATCAAACTTCCAAAGTAGATTATCTGTGTGGTTCTAGGTTGGTGAGGGGAGGGATAGGAATAAGGTAAAATGAGAAAGGGTAAATTACAATGCTAGGAATAAATGGCATTAACATGGTGAATTAAGGGTTTTAGCATCACAAGTTTTAGCAGCATGTTCTTTTCATGCATGCACAGGGACATATTTTACTCCTACAGTTCCCCTATAAAACTCTGAAAGATTTAGAGTCCTCCTTTTGCACTGTGGCTACACAAAGGAAAACAGGGAAGCTGAAGCCACCACTCTCCTTTCTGATCACCCTCTTAGGTAAAGGCCCTTACCCTTAGGAGGAAGGGGAGACTGGCTGATCTCAGATGAGCTGCAGTACAAAATTACACTGCTATGCAGCCCACGGGAGGGAATGCTGCGCAGAAAATGTTGACTCAGGGCAGAGAGAATGAGATGTGGCCAAAGCAGGAAACTCAGATCAAGTAGACAAAGCAGGAGCCTGCTTCAATGTCTAGCAGGAACTACATTGCTAGGAGAGATGCAACAATCCAGCAACTTACTAAATTAGATGTACATGTTGAGTTACAAAAGCCAGTACACAAGATAACCAACTTTCAAATATTTTTCAAAATGAGTGAAAATAGCAGGTCAGTAGAAGCTGAAATGCCTATATGCTGGTCAAACTCTCATTAACTGGATAGAGAAAAATAGAAAACCTGTTTTGCACTTATATATTCTCCTAAAGCTGTAGACTAATGCATCACTTTATGGCACTGACAATTTCTGAAGCTATCATGAGATCAGCCATTATATCTCATGTCTGTTTTACAACTTTTTCATCTGTTTCACATTTGTCATCTCCTTTACACAGTACTTTTAACAGAAACCTGACCAACATCACTATAGTACTGAACAACTAACTTGGATATTTACAGTTCATCAGCAAGGAACTCAAGTCTTAGCAGACTGATATAGTCATTGTCATGGCAGATTTCATTTTGCACAGCAAGAGCGTGTGCCCAGATGTGCTATATGAGAGGTCTGTACCAATGCCAGCAGAGCAGAGCATACAACTCTCCTGGGCTCTTTTGGTGATGTGCCCCCCTGTTTGCCATTCTGAGGGGTCAGTATGGGTACTCTGTTCTGCAGCTCACATCTTGAGCCCAGCACTCAAATGTAGCTACCACACTCCTAAAACTTTTATGAAATGGTTCCCTTCATTTCATTTCAAAGATGTGCAGGATGAATTCCTTAGCCAGGAAAGAAATGTAACCAAATAATTCTGCATACAGATATTTTTTCTATTATGTGGAAGCTACTTGCAGTTGCAATTGCTTCTATTAAAACTGTATTTCTGTACATCAGATTCTCCTTCAATTACCTTTAATGAGGTAACTAGTATCATTAATCACACCTAGGTTAATGAATTAACCTTGTACAGGCAAGTAACTGAATGTTTATCTTGTCTGTCGCTCCCCGACATGCATACTACTTAGTCACTACAATATAGCTCTGTGAAATATTTTGTATGTGATTAACATTGGTGCCTGGGTCCTCAGAGATGGAAGAACAATGATTTACATAAGGATTGATAAAAAGAAAGGGAAAAGATTTATTTGGAAAGTAGTACTAGAGAAGGGGAAAATAAGAAAAGTACATTGGAAAAGGGAAGGCACAAGTCATAATCTTCTTTCAAAGTGAATTTACTATAATCATTATGAAATTTAAGTGTGAAAGCTGTAGACTATGCCTGGCTCCTCTCATGGTCTTACAAATGCACACCACATAGGAGAAGGCATGGGAGAGTGAAGAAGCATTGCAGAACTACATAATAACAGGTATCACCCTGGAAACATTCAGGGTTGGGCTGGATGGGGCTTTAGGCAACCTGATCTAGTTGAATATGGCCCTGCTTACTTAGATATCCCTTACTTACTGGTCTCAGTAGTGGATAGATCACTATCTCCTCTAATTATATTGTGTTTTCTCTTCCATGAAAAGACAAAAAGCATCTCTAAGAAATGTCGGTGTCATAGATACTTACTAAGGCAAAGTTGAAATTGCCAAGTAGTATTCTGCACTCTTGAAACACTGTTGAGTTGAATGGTCTCAAAATTAATGATCTTCGAGTGATTCCTGTAATGCACATACTTGCTTATCTGCTTTTGAAATCACATTGAAATGAAATGCATTCACTGTGCTGTAACAAATACCTGAAAAAGCTAGATCCTCTAAATCATAGTTTCACTCCTAGGGACATGGTGCTCTTTAACATCCTGTATTCTCATTCTCAACATTAAAATCCTAAACTTGTTTCACTACTAACAATCTCCACAGTAAAATAACCTCATACAATACTACTGGACTTGGTAATATCTTTATACCAAACTCAGAGTAGGTCTAAGGTGTTTATCTTTGCATCACCCAGTGCGGGGAGACTTTATATTCCTTTTGTTGCCAGTTCAAATGGGCAGAATGTGAGAGAATTCAGAAAAGAATATGGAGCTACATCATTCCTGTGGTACCTTACCTCCATTTTTCAGAAACCAAAATTGAGTTTTTACCTTGACCCAGTGTTCCAGAGGCTACACTAAGGGTTACTAAGAAACCCTAACTCAGAACAGTCAGCAGCAAAGTCCTTTTCAATGACAAGACAAAACATTTAAAATGTGTCTAGAAGAGAAACACTTTCCTGTAAAACAATTAATAGGATTTTATTTTTACCTAGATGATTTACTTGAGAGCAGGAGCACTAGAGATCAAAAGAAGCATTAAGAGACATTCTCATGTCGGAGACTGGGATCATCTAACTTTTGCTTTGCCTTCAGTTACCAAGGGAAAAAATAATTTATTTCAGTAAGTTTTTGTCCTGCTGCTTGAAGTAACAGCTTGTTGTTAAGGACCCTAACGGAACAGCAGAGTACATCAAAATCAATACCACACTTTTGTTCGGGGGAGTCTGGTGTGTATTTGCAGTGCTGTGGATCTAGATGCTGTAAAAGGCTGCTTACCCTAGTAACAGTGGAGCTAGTGCACTGATACACATCTTGGCATTTCACCATTGGGCCCTTGCATGTATTCTGTGTTCTCGTGCAAAATTCCTTTGCATTAAGTTTCTTTCTGTTTCATCACCATATTGATAGCATCACCTTTCCTGTGAACAGGAGAGAGAAGAATAGCTACAAGACCTATCTGTTGGTAAGGTTCTTGTAGCCTCCTCACCGACTCTAATCAATTGCAAAATATTTGCAGCTTGGAAGGAGGAAAAAACCCCTTCTTCACTGCCTCAGATAGGTCTGAGGTAAATCATATGCTGTACCGCTCTTTTCCAGCTTGAAGAAATTTTCATCCAAGCATAGTAAGATCAGTAAAGTCTAATGTATGTTTCAAAACCAAGTAACTATTTTTCCTCATGATTTTTTTTTTCATTTGAGTAGCTTTCTTCTTATGTGAATACTAAACACATACGCCACATACCAAGCTCACAGTAAATTATTTATCAGCTCTTGTTACATATACATATGCTCTCACATGTTTTAATAACCATGACAAAATTTGTACACAAAATTGTGTAGGTTTTTTTTTTTTAATCTCTGAAGGAAATAAACCTGTCTCAAGTCTGTGGAAATTATGAGAATGGCATATGATGTAAAGCAAAAGAGGAAAGCACACCCCCCCTGCACTTATTCATACAAAATTCTCTGTATTTTCTTCTTCACACCCTATTGATCATTTAAATAAAATTATTGTAGTAAAGTTGTTTTTGTGTACCTAGGATATTAGTTCTCTACTGTGGGACCAAAGCCCAAGCAACAGGAAAAAGGTCTCATTAAAATGTTCAGGTTAAACACCTATTTGGAGGATTCATTAATGTATAAGATTATTTTCTTTGGTAAAACCAGCAAAAATAGGCAAAGGCTTTGGTCGCATATTTTTCATCTCTTCCTGCATTCTGTGATGATCAGTTAGGAATAGATGATTAAGGTCTTCATTATTAATAATAAGCTGTGGGAGTGGATCTTTTTGCTGTAATTTATCTGGCTCCCATGGAGTTAGTGCATATTCATAATAGAAGACATCCTTTTATTCTTCCAGGGCCTCAAATCTTCCAAAGCATACTGGTGGAGGGAAGGGCAGATCATTAAATTTATGTCCTGGAACCAGTGCATTTGCTTTTAGCACAGGCTTTTGCTCCCACAGGATAGCCCAGCATTCGAAACTATCCACAAGTCTCTACAGGAATAGGCATGAAAGGTGAAACCCAAAATGATGTAAATGGCACAGATCTGACCATGGCAGTCCCTAACTTTGAAGTATCTGGTTTCCCAGGACAGATCCCCAAACTAACTCAGATATTAAGGCTCCTTTTACACTGGTTCCAGGACATAAATTTAATGATGGACAAATCCATTCAAATAATTTCTCCCTGACTAATCTAGTCCTGAATGTGTGAAGGTATTACCTAAGTTTCTTTTCTATAGCTTTCTTTATATTTTAATGTAACTCAATCTTTTGCAAGATAAAATTTTACATATGCCATCATAGTTTCTCTTGCATAAAAATCCTTAAACCACAGGAACTGTTTTCAACAGCCTTGTTTAACCCACTAGCTATGCAAAAGTTATGCAGAGACATAGCAAATCAGTGTGTAAAGACTGACAGTGTGTCATGAAGTACAACACAGCCTGAGGTTCTGGATGTGTCATAAACCTATTCCAGTGTTACTCAGAAATTATTGTCAATTGGGTCATGCACATATAATTTGTGATGCACACAATGGCCAGTGCTTGTCTCATGGTGCAATGATAAACCCAGACACAAAAGGCATCTGGCATGCTTATGTTCAATGGCCTGATTAGCTAAGGTGTCCCACCGTACAAAATTAAACCTGAAAACCACAGCTTGCTGGTTTTGAACCATAGAAAGTTCCAGAGCAGCACTGGGGTCTAGAAAGCACAATGAACTTCCTGCTTTGCTTCCTATTTTAACCATCATGAACTACTGATGTTACAGGGTTAAGGAGTCTGGGAAAATTGCAAGAAGCAATTGCAGAGCAAATTTGCTGGACATAATGAGAACTTCCAATGATTTGGTACCTACAATAATAGTATCATCACACTTGGACAGCTGTCAGCACAAATTCAAGATGGCAAGTGTTATCTACTGTCTGGTTCATGATAGAGCTGCCATTATGACTCTGCACTCAACAGCCTTGGCTCATCTCCCTGCTTCAGATTTTTCTCACCTCCTATATTTTCCAGTCATTTTATTTTATTTCCTAGTAGCATAACTAAAAGTACGTTTATCACATTCAGCCTGCTGCTGTTGGTCAGTTGCTTCTTAAATGGTTATCGTGCTATTTATTGAGTTATTTCATGTTAAATAATATTTTTAAGCCAATTAAAAGAGTAAATAAGTAATATATCTGTACAGGCACATAGGAATTTTGATCTTGGGTGCTGAGTGAGCATCAAGGTGGATGAAAGAAATAAAAAAATGGAGGAGAATGCAAAAAGGGGACGGAAAGACAAATGAAGGAAGAAGCAATTGGGAGGGAAGAACAATTGGAAATTAGATGAGAAAGCAACAAATGATTTTAAAAAATATTGTAAGGACTTAATTGTCTCTCATACACAGGGTTCTCCAGATTCTGAAGAAAATATGAATGTTATTTGCAGTTACACAGGAACGCTAAGATCCTTGGTACAGGCTGCCTCTCACAGTCCTTTGCCCTGGGGAGGGCCAGGAGCTGCTGGTCTTTTTCAGAAGCATGAGGAAGCAGTGTCTACCCCAAAGAAAGGGGTGACAGAAAACACTGCAGAAGGGACCAAAAGCAAAGACTGTGTCCTGAGACCACCTCAGGAAAATCTTACAGTAAAACAACAATTAGGAAAGGTATGACAATGCTTGAGATGGAGCTCTGAGAGGGTCAGAGCTTCTCCACACAACCAGACACTTATCAGTGGCTGATGGCTACTGCACTCATAACAGAAGCTGAGAACTTCAGTGATCATGAGGACACACTCCCTCTTCAGCAGCTGGTCAGAAGTGTACACAGTTATTGTCCACATCCCACGCTCCATAATACTCCCCAAGCAAACAACAACTGGATGAACACGCTAAGGAAAAGGAGGAAGAAGGCTGATGGGCAGGAGACTCCAGTGCCTACGATCGGAAGGGGGACCCAGAGGTTAATGTCCCAGTGGACTTATTGCTGTGCTTGCAAGAGAGAATTGGAATTTGCTGGGGCAAACCGATTTCTCCAGAGCAGCCTTTGAGTTAGGATAGAGAGCAGAGGTACTTACTAATAGAAAAGCCAATCCTATGGCTAAACTGAAAATTAAGCTAAGTATTGAACTTTTCAGGTAGAGAATTAACACAAATGTGGTAAAAAAAAAATAGACTTTTGTTAACTGGGGAAGAGAATAAATATCTTTTTCTTTCCTTTTGTAACTGTGAGGACAACCAGAAAATGCTTCCAAAATTGATACCATACGTGCAGATTAAAACCAGGCTGCAAGCCAAATCCTCCTCTTCAGTTTCACTGGCGGAGCCCAGCAGACTGCCACAGAGCTATGCTCGAGCAGCAGGGGAAAGAATTTGACCCTTTGACTGCTGCATCAAAAGCAGCTAACTTCCCACTGTACTTGGCAACCTCAATATTAAAAATTACAAGTGGCTTTGTGCTCAGAAATGTATCAATTTTCTGCTAGGGTAGTTAGGTGCTGATGTCCCCCTTCCCTGCTCTCTCTGAAATTACATTCTTTCTCCCCTAAGGCAGTGTAACTGGCATCCCTCATATTGACCCTGTCAAGCTGTGGATGTATTGGACTGTACTGGTCACTGATGAAGGAAGCTCCTCCATTTCATCGATACATGAATACATGCAGTATGTAAAAGGTAGGAAAACTAAGAACACTAAAATAAATTACTTGGTTTGATCTTTGCCACCTTCTTTCCCTCTATTCACTAATCATTCTCCCAACATAGATTATCTGTCAAAATAACAGATGATGGGATCATAGAATGGTAGAGCTTGGAAGGGACCTCTGGAGATTGAGTCTGACCTCCCTGCCAGAGCAGGATCACCCAGGGCAGGCCACACAGGAACACATCCATCTGGGTTTTGAAAATCTCTAGAGAAGGTGACTCCACAACCTCCCTGGGCTGCCTGTTCCAGGGCTCCGTCACTCTCACAGGAAAGAAGTTTCTCCTCATATTTAAGTGGAGCTTCTGGTGTTCCAGTTTGTGTCTGTTGCCCCTTGTCCTATCATAGGGCACTACTGAAAAGAGACTGGCCCCTTCTACTTGACACCCTCTCTTCAGATATTTAGAAACATTGCTAAGATCTCCTCTCACTCTTCTCTTTTCCAGGCTAAACAGACCCAGGTCTCTCAGCCTTTGCTCATAAGGGAGATGTTCCAGTCCCTTCATCATCCTCACAGTCCTCCATTGGACTCTCTCTACTATCTCCCTGTCCCTTTTGAACTGGGGAGACAAGAACTGAACACAATACTCCAAATGTGGTCTCACTAGGGCAGAGTAGAGGGGGAGGAGAAACGAATTTTTTCACTTGGGACTATCATTTAACTTCTTCATTATTCCAAATGGTCTGGTTAAATACCTATGTACTCCAGTATAAAATGTGCTACCAGTCATTTTCAAAGTCAGGCAACTCAAATGTTAGTGTTTCTCTCATGATCACAGCTGGTTAAGATTTATTTTTAAGGAAGAGAAGCTACATATTGTATATATGAACAAGAACGTAGATTCCCAGAAGAAGAATATACAGTACTTGTGGTAAAACCAAACCTTGAAATGCAAACCTTAAATTAGTGGTACCTATTTCTGTAATGAGATTCTGGATGCTCCCAGTAAGGACTGAAAACTAGTCTATCTTACTCAAATGATAGATATAAAAAGTATACCAAGTGAAAAAATAAGTACATCATGAAAATAGCTATTTTCCTACCAGACAGGAGTATACTCTGCACTCAAACACCTTATAAATGCTAATCCTGCTAAAGCCAAGCAATGACAAGTTTTGCTGTTGCTTAAAAAGAAGCTCACCCTGAGTGCAATCTTCATATATAAACTTGATTTTTCCATTAATGCACTAGGATATAGACTTAGTCTTTATCAAGCAGTTTAAGGACAGGCAGAAATGCCACTTACCCAGACCTCACATCAGCTGATGGTGAATTCAGTTTTCAGGTGATGAATTCAGTAAAATGGGAAAGGGAGGGAGAACAGGAAAGAGCACCTTGGTGCTCTGTTTTCTAATGCTATGTCCCACTTGCAGCCACAAAACCTTCTTCAGTTCTTTTTCCCTCATCGAGATCTTCACCCTTCAGGCCCTATCCTTTTCTTTATCAGCTCTCATCCCACCCCCACAGACCAGCTGCAGCTCATGTTTCTACTAGACCTTCTTCACAGGCTTGGCTCCTCATCTGCTTACTAGGCCAAGACCTGCTCCCTTCTCCAGCATAAGGAACTTCTTTCCAGTCCTTGTCTCCCCTTCCTGGCAGCATCTGAGGCAATACTGCTTAGATCACAGAATTTCTGAGGCTGGAATAGACCTCCAAGATCATCAAGTCCAGCCTATGACCCAACACCATGACATCAGC
>JANIJG010015920.1:0-10364 GCA_024611175.1 Megaceryle torquata
TGAGGCTGACTGGCCTGTAGTTTTCTGGAATCTCCTTCCTGCCCTTTTTGAAGACTGGAGTGACATTGGCTTTCCTCGAATTTCCTTTTTTTATAACCTCATCCCTGAACACTCAGTGTCTCTGTTTCTTCTGCATGATGTGACCCTGCTTCTACCTCTTGCACATTTCCTTTTTATGCTTGACTTTGTCAGAAACTCCTTGTTCATCCATACAGGCCTCCTGTCTCCTTTGACTTCTTCCAGTTGTGAACAGACTCTGCTTGAGCTTGGAAGTGATCCTTGAAAATGAGTCAGTTCTTTTGAGGCCTTTCTCTCTGGGGAACTGTATCCTATTTAGACTCTTCAAAGTAGATCATTGAACAGGCCAAAGTCTGTTTTGCTCAAGTCTGGGGTTGTGATCCTGCTTTTGCTTTGCTTCCTTCTTTCAGGTTCCTTAACTTCACCTGCACTGTCATTAGGTCCATGACTGCCCCCCAGCGTGCATGGACCTGACTGGTTCTTCCTTAAGGGTCTGTCAAGTCCAGCAAAGTGCTTTCCTTCGCTGACTTCTCAATCACCTGTGTCACAAAATTATCATCCATGCCCTCCAGAAAGCTCCTGTGTTCTTTTCCAGCAGATGCTAGGGTAGTTAACATCTCCCATAAGGACCAGGGCCTGTGAATGTGAGGTTTTTTGCCGGCTTCATCTACTTCTTTATGATCAGACTGTAACAGACACCCAAAACAATATTTGTCATATCGATAGGCTCTTCCAGTGCTAACCCTTAAACTCTCAATTGACTCACCATCGTCTGTTTCTTATTCTTTCTAAATCACAAAAAGGACAACGAGAATCCAGTTCTGCAGCAACTATGATAAAAGTTCTGGTGAAGCTTGGATATGGGAAGGTAAAAGAAAACCATCAAACCGAATGGTAGAAAGTGAAAATTACTGTTTGATACTTTCTTTGAAGTATAATTTATACTTCCCAGAGATGAAAGGGAGTAATGAAGTCATCATGCTTCCTGGGCAATCATTCTATGTCAATACAGCTCTGTTTACCAAAAATATTATTTTCTTCCCCATCTCCCTTTCGTAAATAAGCCTGTAGTACTTGTTCCACAGTGGTGACTTGGGAGTAGTGGTGCTTCTGTGTGCTGTTCGGTGACATTGGGTGAAAAGGGTTTGAGAAACTGTGGCAATCAGTTTTTGCAATAATGCTTATTCAAATAGAAAATCACAAAGGCATATAGGTTCTTTGCAAGTCAGGTACTCCCCTGACAGTTTGTTGGGCAGAAATTAAGGTAGATGAGATGTCTAACTGCTTTGGACCAGTTAGTCTTCCTGTAGTCCCACTGCCCTTTTGGCAAATGTGATATTCCATCATGTAATGACAACCCCTGGATAATGTGTTTTGTACTTGTGGCTCCTTTATGGCAGTAATATACCTGTGCAGAGAAAGCTGCCAAACAGCACTAATTATGAGATTTCTGCAGATAAAAATGAGTATTGGTGCTCTTCCAGCTGAGGGACGCAGTGGCGGGGAAAGTCAGTTTGTTACTTTTCAACCAGTGTCTACATGTCACATACTCTCATTTCAGTGCCCTTGACTAAAGTGTGTTGGTAGATGTAGAGTTTAAGGAACTTGATGCTCTGATGAAAGACCCCAAGACACAATGATGACTACATGAGTGATAACAGCTTGCAGTTGTGGGCTACCTGACAATTTCAGTTGAGGATTTCGTTTTGAGCCATCCAAAAGCAAATGCTTGCTGCCTTTTGTTCAACCAAATTGACCAACAGCAGCAACAATTCACCAAGTGGAGGGAACAAAAGAATTATTTGATATCACAAATCTGACAGTGTTGTTGCTGCCTTTGAATGCTTACATTAACTGTGCAGGGTAAGCACCTATGGAAACAAAATAATATTGTATATTTGTCATCTGTCTGGTCACAGCATGACTTTGATAGAGCCTTCCTGTCAACAGTATACTTCATCCTGAAGACGCTTAGCCATCAAACCAGAGCAAGCAAGTTTAGACAAATGCAGTGAGTCAAAGTCAGATGGAAGTTAAAAAAATTAGTACATGTTAGCATGCAGCTTACTAAATTAACTAATTTTTGTGAAGTCTACTCAAAGATTTAATTAATAGTAGAATGAATGGGTCTAATGCTGTACTAGCTACTGTGACCTGGAGAAACACACTTCAGATAGAAACAAAGGTTTTAGGTTGCATAGCAGTTGAAGAACACACTTGTTCTTTTTCTGCTTCAGCAGCAGAGACAGAATCATATTTTTTCCACTCATCAGTGTCATCTTTACTGTAACATGCAGCCTAGAAGAGCTTATGCAGGTGTGACACTATTAATATAAGGTTAACATAATGTTAACCCATACTAATTCAGTAACAGTATTGAGTCCATAGGGCAGTCAACATGTAAAGCATCCTCAAATTTAAGCTTAAAAATTGCAATTCAGGACTAATGTGACTTTGAGGGGAAATGCTCAGTTTCCATTTCCTCAGTTCTTTTGAACAGACTAAGAGTTGTTTGTTGGTTTGTTGTTTTGTTTTTTTTTTTGGGGGGGGGTGTGTTTGTTTGTAATTGTTTGTTTGTTTTAATTAGTGAAGGCTGTAATAGCACCATTCACTCTATTTTTGGGTCCATTTTCCACAAGTATTTTCTTGTCAAGATATTTTCATGTCATGTACTCATTTGACTTGCACTTCCTTTGTGGTCCAATTCAAAACTGCTGACTTGGTCGCAAATACTGCATTGGCTTGAAGCAGTTTGCAGAAACCTTGCCTAAGATTTGCTGATAACCAGTGTTTCATTTGTGTGAACTAAATGTTATCAAGAACTGAGTTAAAAGTTAAAGGCTAAAGGCCTTCTGTCACTGGAAGCAGATTGCCAGCACAGAGTCTGAGGTCCTTTGCAAATGAGAGTTTGCAGCAATTTACGATTGTTAACCAAAACCATAATTAATAATTTAGCTAAAAAATCCAACCAAGCCATATCAGGTCTTGTTAATCTTCAGGCAGTAGAAGAGCCAGGCTTGTAATTAACACATGTGGTTTCCAACAGGAAATTACTCATAATGTATTTAATGTTATTTTTCATTAATATACTTGCCCATATTTTATCCTTTTTATCTGAATGTTAACACTGCTTGGCATAATAGTATGTAACATTAGAACTATGTACAATTATTTCTATGTTATATGCAGA
Organism: Megaceryle torquata; assembly: GCA_024611175.1. Classification (NCBI taxonomy): domain Eukaryota; kingdom Metazoa; phylum Chordata; class Aves; order Coraciiformes; family Cerylidae; genus Megaceryle; species Megaceryle torquata. The sequence continues at coordinate 3,209 of JANIJG010015920.1, forward strand.
TACCTTATAAACATTTTAGTAGTATGCATAGTAATGATAGGTTCCTCAGTTTATAAAATTACAGTCGCTGACTTTTTTTTTTTTTTTTTAGTTAACCACTAGTTTGGAAGTTTTGTTCAGATACAGGGAGGAAGTATACTTCCAAACAGAAATGCTGGAACTTCAGTCTTCTTGAGGTTTTGTTTTAAGAAAAAATAGGGAGATAAATGTGGATTCTCAGCATGGAGTTTCTAAACCGAAGTTGTTCCCATGTAAAAAATTGCTCAAGCCTAAAACTTGCTGAAGATGATGACTGTTACAGTGGAGTGACTAGGAAAAAGTTGATGCTTGCAGCATCTTTAATGGTGAATGAATGAATGAGGGAGATCATAGCACCACCTCTTGGAATCTGAAAGAGGAAATAAGCCCGTTGCTGATCTTGCCTGCTTGCTAATTGGAGAAAAGACTGTCTAGGCACCATCTAGTCTGCAAAATGCTGGGAGTTTTTTCACTTTAGCAATTAGCCCAGTATTAGCAGGGGAAAAGACTTAATTTTGGGGGTTTCTACATGCAGAGAAATACATACAAAAATATGGGAATTGGTCCTGTGAAGTATGTACAAGATGAAAAAGTGCTTACAGTGTTTGCAGGCTATAACAGATTTGGAGAGTTTGCAAGGACTTTGTCAGGCAGGATTAAAGGTGAAATGTCTTGGCAACTTGAGTTAGTGTCTTTTTTTTTTTAAAAAAAAAAAGGCAATGTTTATCAAGTTATCTCTGATAACTGCAAATTGTACTGTGTTTAGAAGGCATAATTAACAGCACAGCTAGATAAAAAATATTGGAAGCTCAATTTGGACGTGTGCAGGAAGATGTTCTCAAGTTACTCTGGGTTGCAGATCTGCCATGCCATATTGCTTTGAAGCTACCAAATAATACTTGGAATACAGTTGAAAACATGACCTTGAAGGTGTATGAGGCAGTTCTTGTTCCTCTTCTCAACAACAGATAATAAGTACTGTTTTCAGTCTTGGTCAGTGTGATTTACTTGTGGTATGGAATGAGAGAGCCCAGTAATAGTCCAGAATAAATTAGAATTGTTACACTTAGCCTTTTATGATTTCACCCTAACTTTATTTGTTCTCAGTAATATTGAGGAGCTACAGAATGGAAGGGACTGCACTGGTCGTGTTTGACAGCAGAGTAAGAATTACCTGCATTAAACTCTAAATATTAAAGAAAAAAGCTTGTCTAACGTAAGAATAACTAGTGAAATGGACTATAGAGTTTGATTATAGAAATTTAGACATTAAATGTTTATGAATTTTCTTCCCTCTGCTTCTTAAATAGGTTGTATACTGTTATATATTGAAGCTTTACTGTTGAGAGAACCTTAGGAGGTCATCTCTAGGTTCTCTTTATAAGTTTTAATTTACGAGGGAGTTTCCTCTCAGTGAATCACTTTAGGACAATGGTGGTGATTCCTTAAAAGAAAGGTGGTGAGCTGATTTGTTTCTGCAGGAAGTAACTTGAGGAATGTACCTCCCTCTGTTAATAGTTGAAGATGGGAAAGGTGATAAAAGTTCTAACAAGCAGCTTTCTTGGGGATACTCTGTAGGGCTTTTTTCTTTGAGTTTGTTTTCTGGCTGGTGGCCATTGGTCAAACTTTTTCCAGCTTTTGACTGTTGGACTGTGAGATTTGTATACTCTTGCAGTCTGAATGTTGTACAACAGAGAGTAGTAAGCAATATATTTTCAATCCCTCAAAGTTTTTATTTAGAACAAAGTTGTTTGAATAAAATGCTAAGATTCTTCTGATTCTCAGTGTCTCCAATTTGTTAACTCAAAGTGCAACTTCTTACTGCCTGCAATTTTCAGATTCCAGTTTTATTTCTACAACTAATCCGAATTATAAACTATTTAAGTAATTAAATGGCACAGAGAAGTGTTAGTAGCTGTTACTTACAGTCCTGTACAGGATGAGCTGTAAAGTGCACGGATAACATCCACTTTTTTTTTTTTTTTTTTTTTCCAGAGGGCTCGTGATGTGAACAGACCAGAGAAATGTAGCATAGGTTAAAAAGCATGCATCTTAAATAGGGTAATCTCGGTGATGCTGACAAAACCTCACATTGTACATGTGTGTATGCCATCTTTTTTTTTTTTTTTTTTCTGTGGTGTCTGTATTTTTTTTAACTAGGTAGTAAAATGGAGGAAAAAAAGAATGTGATAGGAACGATGTGTGGGCAGAAGAGGATTTAGAGGAGTGTGTACAGCGAGAGCTGTAACCTAAAGGGATGGAAGTGAAAAGTCTGTAAGCTGAGAGTGGGAAAAGGCCAGACAAAAATTAAAAAAGGTGCATTTAAAAGTTGCAGGTTTTTCCACCAAATTAATTTTCTGCCAAATTATACATCTTTAAAGCTTGCTTTTTGTCTTGGGTGGCTGGAGTCTTTGTCTGGTGAAGACTTCACAAAAAATAATGTGTTCTGTAATAACAGGTTATATTACTGAGAATTGTCAATAGTTCTTGCTTCTTATACTTGGAACAAAGGTAGTAGGGTAAACCAGCTTAAAAGAAAAGGATTTTTTGCTGGTCCTAGGGTATATTTTGCTTAAATTGACGAGAGTAAAGGGCCTTAATTCAGTGGAGCATCAGGAAAGCATAATTTTAAATACTTTATATTTGAATTTATACTCTGAAATGCTGTCTGTGTTGATTCCCTTTGCTTGGGAGAAAAAATTCTAGAGGACTTCTGACATTTTTTTTCTTCTGCTGGTGCTGCTGTTTACCATGGGGTACAGAAGGGAGTTTAATTTTTTTGTTCTCATGGCTTTTCTGCTGTTTTTCAGGAATAAGAAACTTTTTAGCAAGAAAAAATTGAAAAGGAAACAGAAGACTAAATTGAAAGTAAAAACACGCAATAAGGTAAGTTTATGACTAATTTGACAAAATTCTGACTCAAGTAAATCCAATAGAGAGAAATATAAGAAAAAATAAGTCTAACTAAGAAACTAGCAGTTTCTTTCTTTAGAACATATAGTAGGCCAGTATTGTTTGTCTATTTACTGTATTTTACATGACTATGGTACCAGTGTTAAGGTTAGCAAATGCAATTGGATACCAATGTTCATCATGAAATAATAATAACAGCACTTCTGGTTCTCCAGTTTCTAAACTGTAAATGCAGCTAAACATGTAGCATTTATAGTTAAATTTTATGAGATGCGTGTCTAGCAAACCGTTAGAAATTACTGCTGCAAAGCGTTCTCTGTCCGTATTGACCAAAGGAGAAAGGGAGCATTCAGTGTCTAAGGCATCCAATGTTACCCCTGAAAATTCCTCCATCATGGAATGGATGATATTTACCTGTTTCTGTTTATTTTTTTCCCTGTGTAGCCCCCATCACTTTCAATGTATGGGAGCAACACAGTGAACTTCATAAAAATGTTTTACTTGTTGCAGAGAAGAAATCTAGACAGAAAAAACAGGATTTTAAAATACGTCTCAGCTCTCTAATAGAAAAAGAATGCAGCAATTATTTCTCTGCTTAAACTAATGTCTTGAATAGCTTTTCATGTGGTTTGCTGCAAGCATGGAGGCTTCTCCTGGATTCCCACTGTAGTCAGTAAAGAGTTCATTTCTGGAATGGTTCAGACAGCACCACTGAAATACCCACTGAAAACTTTTTCTAGACAGATAAATGAGCTTAGAATATAAATACACTGGAGGTAAAATTGGCCATCTTATCCCCATTTGCCAAACCTCATGTAGTTACTCTATCTCAAGACAGATGCCTTTGGGAGGGTGAAGCAAACCCAGTATCTCTTAATTTAGTATTGCCTTTTTGGATACTCACCAGATTGTTCTACTTATCTCTAGTAGCACAGCTCCAGACTGTGGTGCAGAAGGGGCTTATCTTCATGTCTGTTCTCAGTACCTTACAGTGAAATATTTCTGGTCCAAACTGAATTTTCCAGGCCTTTTGTCAGTTGCTATGTTATTAGACATTTTAGCCCTGTTTGCTTCATAATTTTGTCAGACCCACTGTTAACACAGAAAAACCAAGTTAGAAATTTGAAGGAATATTGCAGATTGTAGTTGGTATTTGTTTTGTCTGACATAAACTTGTGCTTTTAACATAAGATACCTCTTCATATTTGATCCTTGTTAATACCTAAAGGAAACTTTGTTTTTCTGGATAGTAGTCCCCTAGTGGAGCTGCCAAGTGGGAAGCTAAATCCAGAACTGCGGTTCTTCATGAGCTTGACAGTCAAATGTGCTTCTTGGATTTAGTTGCATTAGGTAAATAGTTTGTCAGGATCCCTTCTGAATGCCCAAAGACAATGTGAGCATATTAAAGGCTGGTTCTTGTCAGTAGCTACAGATTTGGCACTAAGTGACCATCTCTGCACCTCGTGTTTATGACGAGTGGATTTCAGGATGTTTCTTGGATTTAAAATGCGTTCTACTTGAAGCATTAAGTGAGATTTATCTGCCTTTCAAAGGCATAATGGATTTTTGCATGTCTTTTACTGATGCTCCTATTCTAGACAGTCTTTGAGGCAGGCCAGGGTTGACCAGCAGAGCATTGGTGTTCAATCCAACAGTACAGAAAGGCACTCCAGCTTATCCTGTATGATAGCAGGATATTGTGTATTTCCTGAAAAATATAGCTGAAAATGAAAGGTAACATCACCTTCATGTGTTTAGGTCATCAGACTTTGTCAGTAAAGAAGGTGGTGTGGTTTTGGGTTGTCTTTGTTGGTTTATTTTGGTTGGTGTCTTGGTGTTGTGCTCCCCCCCATGCCTATGCTTACCAATGCAGAATAAGCACAGTGATCATTTTTGCGCTGGAATCTCAGAAAGCAGATGTGTGTTTTGTCAGGAAAATGTGAAATTCCATTTGAAGCCTTATCGTAGGAGAGATTGAAAAGCCCATCACTACTGAGCAGGAGGGCTTGTGTGCATCGGTTGTTTTCTTTTCTTTTTTTTTTTTTTTTTTTTTTTAAGAACCAGGGTCCTTTAGTGTGAAGAGAGATTGGAGGTTTCTTTTAATATGCTTGGTAGAGGCAGAGAGAGCCTTAAATTAAGCTGAATATTGCAAAAATTTGTTATTTGTACCCCGCACTTACTAAAAATGGTAATTGAATAATTGAAGAGGCTAGAACATACAAGTCACTGAGCAACTGGAGGAAAATTATTTCCACCATTTAAGCATTAAATGTTCTAACATTTTAAATATAAAAGATTAATTGGCATTTAACGTTGCCCAGTACTTTGAGCCTTGTTCTGTTTCTGAGATGGGGTCATGTTATGATCACTTGTATTTGAACTACTGTTAACTTTATGATTTTGTGGTTTAGTATCTTTTACAAAACAGAGGTATGAAAATTTTCCATGTGGGTGTGATGTGTTTTGGCTTTAGAAATTCAGTGCTAAATAGACTGACTTTTATATAGAAAACAAATATGTAATTATTAGACTTGGGTGTAGCACCTTGGATTCCTGCCCCTGCCCTCCACCCCCCCATCCTCTTCCTTTGGGGGTTGGGGAGCAACAATCATCACCAGAACATTGTAGGCTGTGTAAATTATCTCAACCCTGTGAATATTGCTGCTTCACCTCCTTCCCCACTTTTCATCCCCTGGATTTTTCTCACTTTACTGGTAATGTTTAAAAGTGAGGTTTAGGACACTTACCTGAGAGACAGGATGGAAAGCCAGAATTCACCATCTTCTGTTCTCATAACGTTATTTGAAGAATACTGAAAAATTGAGAGTTCAGAGTTCACTGAAGACAGAATGATCAGCATCCACCAGTTCAGTTTATGTAGAAGCTGTAAATTATGACTTGTGTAAAGCTAAACAAGGGAAGCAATAAAACCTTTGGAAAGGACAGTTCATGTAGCAGGCGTATTTATTGTAAGCTAATGATCACACATATACAAGATGTATCAACTGGAAGAAATGTCTCATTAAAAACAAGTAGCATCTCAAATAATTTGGCAGTATTTTTAGTGGCTTCTGTATTATTTGGTGTGTCAACCTCAAGAGGGCATCCCTTTCTAAGAGATGTTTGTACTGCTCAAAGAAGAATTTGGTGAGATTCTGTGCTCTATTAGACAGAGGTTAGATCATATGGCTATAGTCTTACTTATCTTTATCAACAAATTAACTTTCTTCCAGATTATAGTCTGCTTCCATCGTATCTGAGAGTAAGTCATTATTGCCATCTTCTGGTTCAAAAGGAAGGAAATAAATTGATCAGAAAATGTGTGGATTTATTCTCTTGGGGAAAACTGTTTAGTGTGAGACAAGCGTAAAGGAGACCAGAGAGTTTTGGTTTTCCCACTTCATTCCTTGAGTGTACTGGAACATTATGAAAGACTTAAAGAGCATTTGTGAGAGCACTGGTTGCTTTTATTTTATGAATCAAACCTGTTCTATTTAACCTCTCCTACATAATGCATCCTTCCATTTAGCAGGGACTGTACGTTTACAAGGACAAGTTGCACAACAGGGTATGTGTATCTGCGCTTCATTCTCTCTCTCACCGCTAAGATAGCCTCTTTTAGGAAAAAAAAGAAAAAAGTAATACACAGGAAATAAAATTTTCCCCTCATACATTAAAACCGTGTTCATGATACTTGAGTTACCTTGGTATTGCAATTTCTCAGACTTGCATTTAGGTTTCACTGTTCAGGAGTTCAGAATTTAATTGTTCTTTCTTCCGTTTCTTTTAAAACTTCAAGAGAAAGGCTTTTCTAATTTTATCTTAAATGTGTGGAGAACATCACCTGCTTCTGTTTTCTCTACCTAAAATACAGAAAACTTTTGTGAGGGATTTAATTTAGGTATAGTGTCTTTACAGATTCTCTATCTATGCCTCTGAAAAAGGTGCCTATCAAACCACTCTATCACTACCTGTTCCCCTACCTCTATCTCAGCTGGACCATGGGGAGAAAATATGGTGAAAGGAAGATCATGGAGCAGATTCTCCTAGAAGGTTTGATAAGGCACATGGAGGACAGGGAGGTGATCAAGGACAGCCAGCATGGCTTCACTGAGGGGAAATGCCTGACAAACCTAGTGGCTTTCTATGACAGAGTGACTGCATCAGTGGACAAGGGACGACCTATGGATGTGATCTATCTGGACTTCTGCAAGGCCTTTGACAC
>JANIJG010015920.1:15484-45421 GCA_024611175.1 Megaceryle torquata
CATCTAGTCCAACCCTGCTGCTGAGAGCAGGGACATCCTCAACTAGAGCAGGTTGCTCAGAGCTCTGTCAAGCCCCACCTTAAAGAACTGCATTATAAGCTCAGAAAATAGATAGTTTTATTTGCACTCTATGTAGTGCAGAGTCATCTGATTTGATGAATTAGGAAAATCTATATACCTGCCAATAATTCATTTGAAAATCAATTACATGTCAGGTAAACATTCAGCTTGCACTTCTATAGAAGTACTGATACTTGAAAACGACCTAGAACCTCAAAAGTCTACACAAAATGCAAATAAGGAAGCTCTCACATCTGTCAGAGGCTACTGTCTGGTAGTGATGGAAGGTACTTTCTCTTGTTTTACCCCCAAAAAAGTGTACCTATTTCTGCCGTTAGAATTCAGCTGTAGTGTTTTCTGCGATTAATTTCCAGGTATATCTATAATTACAATAACTGTCAATTATTCTTACTACCTCAGTTTTTTAATCTTTCCCTTTTTTGTCTTTAGTGCTTTTTGGCACTGATGATGTTCATAACTATCTATAGTTAAGATTTTGGAGACTAGTTCAACAGTTAGGGTAGGTGGGTTTTTTAGTATTTGCTACTTCCATGTTTATAGTAGGATTAATGGTGGAAAGTTAGAAGTAATCTATATTGGAGTTACTGATTTTTTTTCTTCTTTTTTTAAATTACAAGGTCACTTGTGTTGTACTATGTAACTTCTGTGCATTGTTTTGTTCATTGCTACCTTACTAATGCTATGAATCCTCCTTCCTCTTGTTATTCTTCTGAGTCTAAAAAGCATATTGAGTTTCTATTTGTTCTGAGAACAATGCAGCAATGATTATGTAGAAAATTAGACTTTTATAGATGATTTTGTTTAGGTGGTCTTATCTGAAGGTCAAAGTTTGGACTCTGGAAAAACAGTAGTGGAGAATTGCAGTGGAATGTAACCCAGTTAGGTAACTGCAACTTGGTAACTGAAATTTCATATAATTTTCAATATAAATTTCAAATAATGTGTGGTCAGTGAAAATTTAGCTTTCTTTATGAACTGCATCTGAGTCCTTGTGGATTACACGAAATGAAGCAGATGCTTAATGTGATATTTTAAGTAAAAGGCGATGGCAGCTATTAGCTTTTATAAAGATCAGAATGGAGTTTAAAAGAGATTTTGAAATTTAAAGAAGTTCTGATAAGAATAACATTTACTAGTGATATGGACAGACTACTTCTATCTGGAAACTAAAGCATGGGTATTGTTTAAAGGTGTTGGGGAGCTTATCAAAAAGAGATTTGGAAAACTGTGCGGTTCTGGAAAGATGGTGGCTTATAAAAAATGATAGGGAAACTGTAGGTAGGAAGCTGTAATTTTCCTTTGTCAAAACAGAAAGTCAGTGAGATATTTTGTTACATTTAATACAGCAATTTTAAAATTGTTGAAAATCAATATGCTTTTAAACAGTTCATTTTTAGCAAAGAATCTAAAAAATGTCAAAGAATTTAAAGACTTTTAACTGATTCAACAGCGGTTTTGATACTTGGCACAACCTTAGTATTTTTAATAACTATCTAGCTACTACTGGATTGGTTAGGTCACTCAAAGGCAAGACACTTCTTATTAATTTCACTTGCATCCATGCATTTGAAAAAGGCCTCCACTTGGAGCTGTCTCACAGGTGGTAAAACTTCTAGAGGTCAACTATGTAAATGTCTTTGTATACTGAATATAGGTGTTTGTCTCATGCTTTGAGTATATTCTGTGATTCTTACATCTAATGAACAACACTGGGTAGGACTCAGTCTGTTAAATATAGGAATTTCAATAGCTTTCTTCTTTAAGGCTTACAAAATTTACTGGACCAGTTTCTCAAGGAAATTTTTAGCTTATTAAAAGAATACTGATGCTTTTTGAGTTTGACAGTGAGGTGAAAGTCATATTAAAAAAAATGTAGCCAAGATTTGTGCTTCTCCAGAATCTACAGAGTTAAACTGGTGAAGTTAGTCCTTGGTGTGATTTTGTTTTGTTTTATTTTTGTTCACTAAAATTCTTCAATTGATTGAGAAAAAGTTGAAAACATTCTACTTCTTAAGCAACTAAGTTTGATTTAGGGTGTATTGAAGTATCTTCTTTTTAATCTTACACTCGAGGAAGTCAGGTTTGTTAGAGCTTTTATTTAGAATACATTTTGGAATTAAAAGTTGTCCTATGGAATTTTTATAATAAGATTGGGAACAATTGTTTTTAACAGTCTGAAAGAGACAGACACAATTTGCTGGTCTTCAGATATTAGCACAATAAAGTTTGTATTTTGGTTGTGTTGGGACAGTTTAGTAACTTGCTTTGATAACTTTAAAGTTTTGGATTTAAAAGAAATATTTGCCTTTACTTATTTAGTACCTTAGCTATGATGTGGAATTATTTCTACTTGAAACAGAGCAGTTCTGCTGATGTGATTTGCTATTGTTAGTTAAAAGAGGTACTTCCCCCAACCATTATTAAACTTAACACTGGTTTATGGTGATCCACAAAAGCACTGTACTAAAAGGAACAAATGCTGGATTAAGGTGGGAATAACTGATTTAAATATTCTTTCTTCCTGTAGTGGCATACATTTGGCTGTTTAGCTAATAAGCTTAAGCAAAAATGAACATTTACAAGCTGTAACAAAAAAAAAAAAAAAAAAATGGTTACTCTCTTTAGAAACTGACTTCTTAAAATTCATTAGGAGACTGTTAACTGTGATACATTGCTTTGTATGTATATAATGTACATATAAATTAATGCAGAATGTTAAATATATAAAGTATTATGTATTCTTAAGTAATCTTAGAAATGTGAGTATTGGTCAGTTATGTGAGAGGGAAGACAAAGAAAATAAAATAATAGTCTACATAAAACTTCTTGAAGAAATAAGATTTTTTTTTTTTTAGGAATTAATTATGGGTCATAATGTCCGAGTCCAGGCTAGAATTTTTTGTACCCTTGGTACAAAAAGCTTATGTGAGCTTATGGTTTTGATCTGAAGTCTCCAAGATGTTGCAAGGGGAACAGGCAGATGGTTGTGTGGAGAGTTTGCAGGAGGCTGTGACAAAGACCAAGGCTGCAGCAGTGTTTGGGCTCTCAGTCCCTTCAGAAAGCAGCAAGAACCAAGCTTAAGATACCTTGAAAAGAACAGTTTGCTTATTCTGTCCTTCAGTGCAGTTTGGAGGAGTTGAGAGAGGTACACACACACATATTTATGTATATATAACATACATGCATGCACACGTATATTAAGAGGAAGATACCTGCTTTAAGAAGCCTACCCAGTCTGTTGATCTCACATACTAAGAAAATAAACCCCAAACTTGTGCAGATTAGGCAAAACCCCAGCAGTACTATCCACAGTTGACTCCTGCTGTAGTGCAAGTTCATTATTTTCTTTACTGTGTTAGGTTCTCTGCTTTCTCCAGCTGCCTCTGTCAGCTGCTAGATGATGTCTTCTGTCTGAAGACTGTGAATAATACAATGGACTTCTCAGTTTCTTTCAATATGCTCTCACAGAAAAAAAAGATAATTTCTAAAAATGCACAGCAGTGTATTTTATTCTCTAGCCTGCAAGATGATGCTGAGATTTTCTGGATCATGGAAAAACCATCTGTGCTGTTATTTTGGTGACAGTTTTTTTCCCCAGTAGATTCCATGCTTGTGTTTTCCCCCACTGCATTAAAGATACAAAATGTAGGGTGAAATTTGCAGGAAAATTCTTGGACACAAACATTTGATTTGATTTTTCTAATCTTCCTCCAAAAATCAAACAGCTGGTAAAATAACTTATGAAAAACAGATGTAAATAAGTTGAATGACAGCAAAGACAAGGCATCAAATAGAATTTATAGCTGAATGTCAGAATAGATCTATTTAAAGCATTACTAGTAGTTTCATTAACAATTTTATTTTCACATTTCAGTCTTTTTCCTCAGGTTTTATTCAGGGATGAATCTACATTGAACACTCTAAACAATGGGGCTCAGCTCCTTACAGAAGCCATGGTGAAGTTTTGAAGATAAGGTTGCTCATTTGTAATGAGTTAACAGTTAACTTTTTATTATCATCCTTATTACGTACTGAGTTTGAAAAGGAAGTGAAAGGGAATGGTCAGTGGGGAGAAGCATAATTGTACTGTTGGAACATTCTGGAATTCTAAAAGGCAAAGTTAGGAGAGGCTGTAACAGCGCTCTTGCAGATGCCATATTAGTTGGCATAATGCACATCTGTGATGAGTACATACGGAGTTTTAGTGACAAGCAATTAATCTTTATGTTCTTGAAAAAGCAATTTCAGAGGTTTTGGAGGGGAAAGTACTAGTGCTGCTTGTATCAGCTGTCAAATGTATTATTACTCAAGTTGACACATCAGGTTGCAAGCCAGTTCTAGCTTGCTAATTCACCTTAATGAGCAAGGAAAAAGAGGTCTGTCAAGTGTGAGCTCAATAGAAATTAGGAGGGCTCAGAGACACAGTTTGTCTTACATAGTCCAAAAAATTCAAGTTTCCTTATTTTTTCAGGGAACTATTACTCTGCTTGCGTGTGCTCTTTCATATAATGACATCACTTCTGTTCAGTATTTGCTAGTAGAGTTGTATCTATGCGGGTTCTTGATTTAGATTCTTTTTAACATTACCATTGTATTCTGTATCACTTTTTTGTTATTCAAACAACTGTCTTGTTCTGTGAATATTAGGATATACCTTCATTGATGAAGATGTAAAATATTATATTAACAGATGTTCTGAAATATCTGTACTTCTTTAGATCATTGAAGTTGGATTATGTGAAGTCTTTGAACTGATAAAGGAGACGAGATTTTCTCATCCATCCTTGTGTCTCAGGAGCCTACAAGCCCTACTTAATGTGCTTCAGGGCCAGCAACCAGAGGGCCTGCAGTCGGAGCCTCCTGAAGTCCTAGGTAATACCTCATCTGTTACTGTATTTGTATTAACCTACATCTGTTATTGCACTGGACAGAAGAAAGAGGTTCCTAGCAAATATTTTTGAGATGGTAACATGCTTGTTCTCAACTGACTGACTTGATTCTGGAGTGTAAATTCCTTATGGTTTATGTAAACAGTACTTTCTCAGCTTTAATATTCTGTAGAACAGGAATGCTGGTATGTAGAGATGTGTATATATATATGTAATATATAATAATAAAAAAGTAATATTTTGTTGGTGTGTAATGCAAAATTTTACTGAAACATAGTAAACCTTACAAATTGTGCTTCATTTGTCTTAGTGAAGCTATAAAATACTTGGTCTTATTGGAAAGAAGATATTTTTACAGTGAACTCCTCTTGTGATCTGCTATTGTAATCTATAGCTTAGCCATTTAATGTTGTAATTTATATAAAACTGCTCAACAATATGTCAGAATTTTTGCTCTTTTTTTTTTTCCTCTGGGTATCCAAAGTTTCTCTGAAAATTGGCTTCACTTTTAATGATACTGAAAAGTTGAGCTCCTGATGTCTTTGAGTACATGATTATGTCCTTTAAGATAAAATATCATTAAATTCCTATATTTTACTGGTTTATAGAACTGCAAGAAAGTCTAGGCTGTAGCACCTGTTGCTTAAAAATACAAAGTCTTAAGATATATTTTACCTTTTTTTATATTTTCCTATTTTATGGCTCAACAGTATTCCATCTCCAAAGACAATAGTAATTTACTACAGAAAGCTTTTATTTTGTATTGATGCACAGAGCATTAAAAAGCTGTGGAGAAGGCTTTGTTTTGATTACTGCCCTAGTGGTTATTTTACACACTGTCAAAAAAACCCATTGAGGTGGTTTTCTGTTCACACCTCTGATTGTTACAGATGTTCAGTCACTAAACAGTGCTTGTAAAGAGGCATACGATCAAAATAATTTTCAAGCTTTGATTTGAAATGCTCATTTCTGAGAAATGGGATGTGCTTCAATGTGGGTAATGGTCATAAAGTTTAGACAAGTTTTGTCAAGACCTACGTATCATCTCAGTGATGAAGTAGGCTGAATAGGAAGGTGAAGTGACTCCTTCTGGCCCATTTCTTATTAACGTGTTGCACCGTAACAGAAAAAATCGTTTTTTCTGTGGCCAATGTGATAATCAAGAGTTGATGTTTTCTGTCTGAAAAAGAATTAAAAGTTAAGTTTTAGGCCTATTTAAATGGGATGCTTTCTCTTCTATCTGGAAATGGGGCTAAACTTAATGGCTAAGGAAATTTTTTTTTTTTTTTTTTTTTTTTTTTTTTTAAAAAAGCTTAATTTTCCATTGGCTGGCAAATTGCTCAGTATGATTTTGTGACTTGTCTGTGTAATTGCTGTGTTTTACCTGCAGAATCCCTGTTCCAACTTCTTCTGGAGATTACTGTCCGTAGCACAGGAATGAATGACAGTACAGGACAGTCCTTGACAGCGCTTTCCTGCGCTTGCCTCTTCAGTTTGGTGGCTGCCTGGGGAGAGACAGGAAGAACGTTACAAGCCATCTCTGCTATCCTCACCAATAATGGCAGCCATGCTTGTCAGACTATCCAGGTCTTGCATTAAAACTTTTCTGTATCTGAGAATTTATGTAAATGATGTGTACATGAGTTCTCAGAACATCTCAGTGTAAATTCATTTAACTTTTTTCCTTCACTGTTTTTGAGATAAAAGTAGGTATTTCTCTGTCTCTCTTGAGTTGGAGGTAGAACAAAAAGTACATTTCAAAAACAGTCGTGATTTTTACTCACTATTCCTTTTACTGTTTAGGTGCCGACCATTTTAAACTCTCTTCAGCGGAGTGTGCAGGCAGTTCTGGTGGGCAAAATCCAAATCCAGGACTGGTTCAGCAATGGGATAAAGAAGGCAGCCTTGATGCACAAATGGCCATTGAAAGAAATATCTGTAGATGAAGATGACCAGTGCCTCCTTCAGAGTGATGGTTTTTTCCTCTATCTCTTATGTAAAGATGGACTTTACAAAATTGGCTCTGGATATAGTGGAACAGTGAGGGTAATGTGATTTCATCTTGGCTGATGAATGATAGTTAATATTTTAGCTTATCTTTTATGATGTCCTGTTTCTATTGAGAATCTTTTGTAGCTTACTAATGATCTGTTTCTTTACAGAGTTGTCTAAATTGTTTATATTATTTCTATAAGAATTTTACAGCATTTTTTTTAAATTCTCACTTCTTAATATGTTTGAAGAAACTGTTATTTAGGTGTAAATGATTATGTGTATAATTGTCACTCTGGTATTTGTTAAATGATTGGACTTTTTTGCTTTTCAGGGCCATATATACAATTCTACATCCCGCATCAAAAACAGAAAGGAAAAAAAGTCTTGGTTAGGCTATGCTCAGGTAGGTGAATGTTTAAAAGTGCACCCCACCCCTCATCCATCATGACTAGTTTAAGTAGACCTTGGCTTTGAGTAAGCTTACAAGGATATGGTATTGTTCCTTTTAGCTTTAGTTACAAAAATGAATTTTTTTTTTGTCTGACTTTTAGATTGTGGAGGATGAGGAACGTCTGATTGTACTGGCATATAGAAAGGAGTAATGAAAAGTGTCATTGATTTCTGTTGTCATTGTAAAGACTTTCTCAAAATGATGATTTAACACATAAATTTTTGAATTGTACAGTCAATTGATGTGTGCCTCTTGAAGTCACTGGATGTAAAAATAACACTGTTGCAGTAAATTACTATAAAAAAAATTTGAAATATCTATTTGTGAAAAGACATAGATTTTAAAGCACTTGCACTAAAACAAGGAAGTGCTTTTTTGGTTGGGGGAGATAACTGGTAGAGACAATTGTTGATGCTACTATTGCAGAGTTAGATGAATTTGGATGTTTGGGATTTTTTAGAGTTAGTTTCTAGAATATCAACCTTCTTTTCTTACACCTTTGCTATTTGTTATGAAAATAGTTTGAGTTCTTTTGAATTATTACCACTGAGTGTGCTCTCTTTCAAACAAACAAACAAAAAACCAAAAACAAACAAAAAATCAAACAAACAAAAAAAATCCACACCCAAAACCCAAACAGCAAAGCCCCACAACAAATAAAAAACAAAATTTCAGAGAACAATGAATTTAATTGGTTGGGGTTTCTTTTAACTATTGAGCGATTTTTATTGTATCATAGGGTGTCAGGAGTTGGAAGGGACCTTGGAGATCTTTGAGGGTCCCTTTATATTTAGTATTTATTTAGTATTAACTGAGTGATGTCATTGTCCTGGTGTGAAATTAAGAATACTCCTTGACATGTTTTTGAAGTGAAATTGTTCATTACGAATATATATTCTATTATTAGAGTTATCATATATATTAAAAAATCTGGTTTTGTTTAGTAATAAACCAGATCACCAAAAGGCATACTGGTGTAATACAAATGTGTGCAGATGTATTCATTCAGGAGCCTATTTTATCAGTTTGGAAAGGGACAGGATCCATACCATTTCACTACATAGAGTTACACATTTTGGACATTATGTACGTAGCTATAAATATATTCAGTGTTGCTTGAGTGCTCATACAGGTATAATGCACTCACACAGTTACTGTACCCAAAGACACTACTAGTGGGAAAAATGTCACTCTGGGGTTGTATTTATAGAAAAATGTCTAAGTTGCACACATTCTCAGTCTCATTTTCCTTCAGGTGCTTGGTTAAGTCAGCTCAAGTTAAAGTGGTTTTTCTTACTACTTCATATAAGTTATTTTAGACTGAAACTTTTCTATCTCCTTCAATGCTCTTTACTTATTTTTTCTAGTTTATTTTTGTTTGTTTTCCCTGATTTCACAGGGATAGATTTATCCAGGAAAATTTAAGTAGTTTAGATGGAGGGAAGAGGAGCGATCAAATTTTTCTGTTGTTTTTAGATGATTGTAATTAGTGTCTCTGACTCTTTGACAAATGAAGATACTCTGAGCTTAAGCTTAGTGACCTTGCTGTGAAATGCATCCATTCTTCAGTGTGTAGAGTCCCCACCTGAGACTAACTGTAATTCAAGCAAGTGCAGGCCATTGTCATATCTCCTGCTAGGACACTGCTATTGTTGGACTCATTACTTAGTCACTATTCGTGTTGGCCCCTACAGCTCTCCTGTAGGTCAATACTGCTTTGCTCTTGACCTCAGTCACCTTGAACGAGTTCATAAGTGCCCTTAAGTAATTTTTTTTTCCCCCTTCAGTGTAGCTGCTTTTATAGCACAAGTGCTTTCTGAGTGTAAATTCCTCAGCTGTTTTTCCACACAGCTCCCTCAAAGTCTTTGTAGGGTTCACAGACATTGTAAGATCAAAAAAGATATGAGAGCAAAGTTGCCACATTGCACCTCTTAGAGATCTGTACGCATTGTGCAAATGTGGGGGCTTGTGTAACCTATCTAATTTAAGCTAAAGCAAAACTTACTTGTTTGTTTAAAAGTGTAGTCAAAGTATAAACAATAAACCACAGATGTGAGTTTCAGGTTGGCAAGTTTTCTTACTGTGAAACCTTCTAAACTGGTGACCAAACCATTAAAAATACATATAAGTATGAACAGAGAGAAGTTACTCTTTGGGTATACCAAAGGAGACTTCTTGATTGTAGGCTCCTGACCAGAAGAGGTAATTTTTGGCAAATGAAGATATTCTGCCTGTGGATAAACTGAAAGAGAAAATCATTAGTCCTTTGTATCTCCCTTCCCCTAGGTCTGGTTAGAAGTTGGGAGGTGAGCAGTATAATAATTCATTGTATGTTACCTTGTGTCATGGCTGCTGTCAGCAGAATCACCATATACTTTGTGGGGATTTCTTTGATGAAGAGCTCAGAAAGAATAAATAAATGGAATCTTGTTAATGTGAGAGTCAAAGTACTTAATTAGCATTTCTGAAAAATTCTCCATTTTTTATTGCATATTCATTAATAGTAACTCTTGTATATAGGGCAATATATGGATATCCTTCCTGGAATTCCTGTGAATGTTTTGGGTTTTTTTGCAAAGTGAGGACAGGAACACGTTTTTTACCGTGGCTGTGGCTTGTAACTGTGATTGCATATACATATGAAGAGCAGAATTACTGCATGTGACTTCAAAAGCTGTATCCAAGCTTCAGCATGCTGATCTACAGCATGTAGAAAGTGTGGAGGAAGAAGGTCAAATTTCTGTTCTGTTTTTGTTTTTTATTTCAGAATTTGATAAGTGAGTGAAGCAAATCTGATGTAAAAGTTTTCCACATTTTTTACACAATACATAATGATTGCATTCTTTCGCTTTTGACAATATCCTTTGATGTATGTAACAATATTTTCATACCAATATGTATATATTTTTACTCTTACCAGGGCTATTTATTATATAGAGATGCAAATAATCACAGCATGACAGCTGTAAGAATCAACCCTGAAACTTTGGAACAAGACGGTACTGTTGCTTTGCCAGGTAAGAACCTCCAGGTATGATAAGGTGATTATCCTTTACTGTATTTGCAGGTAAGCAGAAGAGAAATTGAGACAGATTTTGAGATCACAAAGAGATTGTTCTTTTTAATGACTTTCACTTGCTGCATTAGACCGATTGCAGGATTTAGTTCAGGGACTGCATTGTACTCCAAGTGCTAGAAAAATATTGCAATGTTTTTTGAAGTGTGGTCATCTTAATATGAAGATTCCAAGAGCTTAACTTGGTTTTCCAATTTTTATTTCTTTCTCATTTGAAGTTTGAGCGTTTGGGTCAGATAGTTTTCAGTATCTCTTATGTGTAGGAAGTTACAAACTACGACCAAAACCATTTAGTGTTCTTAGCCACTCACCTAAACAGTGGAAGGGCAGAAGAATGTCTTCAGATCAAACAATGACAGGCTTATTCTGCAGAGCAGAAGGAAGATTCTGTGTTGCATCCTGACATAAATAAGAAGGCACTGACTGAAATGACAGAAAAATTCCCTAGGCTTTTTAGATTTCAACCACAAACAGTAATTTTTGAAAGTATGACTGTAGAATCTAATCTATGCAACTTTCTGCAAGTCCTTAAAATGTGGTTATCTTTTTTAAGCTGCTTGGTCTTTGTGGGGCTGTATGAGAAATATGAGTGAGAACACATTTGAGGACCTGCCTTGTAGGTTTGTTTTTCCACTTTCTTCACGTCAAGGCAGCTTCTTCAACCTGTAGGGTCCTTGGTGGTCCTTAATTATGTTACCATTGATAAACAAATCGGTACTCATGATAGTCTTGAGAGATACTTGAGCACATTGAAAGTCTACACCTCTAAGCTGTTAGCTTTCTTCTGCAAATCTCAGTGACAGGTGTCATTCTGTAAGACAGCCTTGTGTTTATACTATTAAAAAAGGCACAAATTAAACGCAAATGTGCCTTCTGAACAAATATATATTCATCTTCCAATGCAAAAGCAAATCTTATAACTGTGGGAATACCAGTGCAGAAATCCTTTGGACTGTTTCACACAATTGCATTTCAGATGGTTTGTGATGGTGTTAAAGTGGATGTTCTGTGTTCTTCGTAACTCCTACCCTTTGTATTTTGCCTCTTGATCTTTGCTATTTTACTTTCTGCATTTCTACAGATTTGTCTCAGTGTTATACTGTGAGCAGACATGGCCTTGTTCTTCTGGCTAGGACAAATTCAAAAGGGTTTACTTCTGGTACTATTTCCCATTAAAAGGAAAGAAATTAAGATGAGGGCAAGATATGTGACCTATCCAGAGGAAACCTGAGTAGGTAGGCACAGAACTCTAAATAGTAGTGGCTGTCCCACTGTAATCTTAATGATTTGTAGCATGTTGTAGTTCTGAAAAAAATACACTAATAGAACTACAAGGCAGCAACCGTGATAACAGCTGAACACTGATAGGACTCCAGCTCTTTCCTTCTAGTTGGTATGCCATTCAGACATGGCTCTGTCTGGAGCTAATCTTTTTCAGATGCCTGGGTTGGTGATAATGCATTTAAGTAAGGTATTCGTATTTATTCATACAGGGATGCTTAGGAGATTAGGAGTTTATTAGGAGATGTGATTAGTACTTGATCCTAGCTAGAAGTCACACGACCTTAGAAAACTCCATGAACTGTGGAACATTATCTTCTCCTTTCTCACACAGTGGGATCCACCAGCATCTTGAAACCATAAACTTCTGTGTCAAAGGGCAGTCTCTCAGCATTTTTAGATGATCCAGCAAACCTGACAATTTATCTCGAACTACCAGTCTGTGTGTCAACATTCTTGTATTTAATGCCTTTGCCAAGCTTTGTACACTGTCCTTGAGCTGTGGATCTGAATTTCCACTCCAAATATAATAAATCAATCCCTGAGTTCTATAAGATTTTCTAGGTGGTTGGACCTGAATTTACAGAGTAAGTTTTCATCCTGACTGTTTACCAGTAATGCTTACTACGTGCCTTAGAGAAAGGCTGCTGAACAGCTGAGGAAGTTGAAGTTATGTGGTACATGATTTCATGGTTCTTTGTAATTACATGTTAATATATTGGAACTCAGGACTAGTCACTCTAATCTGAAAAGTTCTGCTATTGCAGGTAGCTCAAGTGCTTAGTAGCAGGACAAGATGCACTATATGACTATGAATATGGAAGGTGATGCGTGAATGTTGTCATCTTTTGAAGCCTCTAATGGGGCTGTGATTAACAGATGTCTGTACTTATGTTCTTTAAGTAAAGCATAAGACATTGCTTTTATAGTAATCTCCAGACAGAAACCTTGTCCCCAGAGTAATTTCCTAAATCGGATTAAATAAAGCTACAGTTGATTCCTGTTACATCTCCCATTTTCTACTCTCCCCATGAATTTGATATTTGTTGCTGGGCCTGGATGTTACTTAATCCAGTGCTAATTTTTAGGAAGGCTTCTGAAGATTGTAGATTTGTAATAAATAAATAAATAAATCTGTTTCAGATCTCCTCTATGAACATGCCTACTAAACATGTAAACAACCCCAAGTATGTTTACTGGGAAGCTTGCCTGTTCTTGAAATCACTCAAGAAATAGACCAGTGTAATATAGACTCACTGGGGCTCAGAATATCCTGTTTTCTTGACTGTTTTGCTTATGCAAGCATGTATTTTTGAGCCATTCGAGGGATCTTAATACTTACCAACTTCTTATAACCTTTCAGAGATGTCATTTAGATAATTTTTGGAATTGTCTTTCAAGTTATTGACAACTCTTGTTTTATCACTAATACCACTTTGCAGTATAGAGAATTAGTAACGTGAACTGACTTCGGTCATTAAATCAGAGATTAGTTTTGAGAGCACTAATTCAAACTTCAGCACATTTTCCATTCTCCATCCTGCTTGCTCTTTACCTGCTGTGTGATTCATGCCTGTGTGGGCTTGAAGGGGGAGGTTGTCTACTTTAGGTCTGTTACTTGAAGAAGTAAGAATTAGAAGGCTACCTAATGTATATTCTGCTCCTGGTAAGACAGTGTTGGACTGGGCAATATAGCAGGAAAAAGTAAACAACTTTATGAGATGGTGAATACCGTGGCTTCTTTTTTTTGGCTGTATTATTTTTAAAATAATAAAAATTTTAAAACACTCCCATCTAGTTAGCAAAAAATATCCAACTTGCTGCTTATGCAGAAAGGATATTGTGTGCTACATTTAAAGTATTAAATCTGTTAGATAAAATGACTGATTCTAGATCTTTTTCAGGTTATGAGTGTAAAGTAGCTGTTATGTATTTTTGGAAGAGGTCTCTTTCCTGTGTGTAATCAGTGAATCAAGTGCCTTACAAGCCATCTAATATTAATCTCTTTGTTAGTAGCTTCATCAGCAGAGTTAGAAGGGAAGAAGAGATGGTGTCGGTACATACTTTTAAACTTGTAGAGAAAGTTGTCTTTTTCCTTGTTTCCTCTAATATGGACAGAATTCTTTCCCTAGTGTTTTTTTTTTTTCCTTTTTTTTTTTTTCTTGGAAGTAGCTGACCTGTTTTCAGTAAATGTGTGATGTGTTCAACTGTATGCTTTCCAAAAAAAAAGGTAGATTTTCAGTTAATAGTTTGGCAAAAATTATAAAGAGTGGAAAAAATGAGATGAATAGTGAAAAGTTTGATTCTGTTTCATTTATTTGTTTAGGTTCTGCATGCTGAAGTGAGGAAAATTTTCTAAGATAATGACCTTTATTTTAGGAAAACAAATAAATAAAAAAATTGTGAGGGAATTAACTCCCAGAAAATTTGAATTTAGATTTAATAGCTTAGAATATGCCTCATGAATGCATAGTAAATGTTTTTGAAATTAAATCTTGGGGTAACCCCTTCCAGTTCATACAAGGGGAAGGGTTTTAATAACTCTTAAAGTGACAAAGGAATATTATAGGCTTTTGGTGAAAGAGGAGATCTTAGCATAAAAAAGCCCCATGTTACCAGAACAGTATGATCTCTTTTTAGATAAACTAGAACTCTCATAGTCTGACTAGTGAAAATGAAGTAGACAGAAGCAGAGAACAGGGTGTGTATGTATGGTACTATAAACTGATGCAGTCCACTTCATCTTTCTCACAGATTGTCATACTGAAGGGCAAAATATCCTGTTCACTGATGGAGAATATATTAATCAAATAGCAGCATCTAGAGATGTAAGTGTTACATATAATGGCTAAACTTATTTTTCTCCCAGCAGAATTGTTTCATTTTGCAATATTTAAGCTTCATTTCTGCTTAATGTTTGGCTTTTCCTTCACTAACACAACTAAGGAAGAAATATGTATAACTAAAGGTAATGAGAAACTGCCATATTTGTGCATAAAGGAGCAGTATTTTGGTATTTAGCCACACAATTTTGATTTGTGATGGATTTTTCAGATTTTGATTTTTTTTTTATTTTTTATTTTTTTTCAAGTAAGTCTTAAGGAAAACTTTGCACTTTCTGAGGGAAAAAAATTCTAACACATGGAATAATGGGGTTTTTTTACATGTTACTCTACAGTCTCTGGGGGTAAGCTTCTTTGAGATCAACTATAATTTTTTTTTTTTTTTTTTAAATCTAATTTAATTTCCTTAAATTGCTTTGGTACTTGTTGGGGAATTTTAGAGAGATTTAATAGAAAAACTATTACATTCCGATAGACTTCTATATGCAAATTGCCCATTGGGCCAAAGCTGCGGAGACCCAAGTAAGTGCTTCTACTATGGGCAAAACGGTTGTAGCTTTTCTATGTTTTTGTTCCACACACAGTTACTGCCTTCTTAGTTCTGGACTGATTGCTGCGTTTTGGCAGTAAGAAAGTTGTAAAACAGAGATGGGACGGGGGTGGGATAAGAGGGCTGGCGAGAGATGCCAGACATGCAACTCTTAAGAGTACCAGGATGAATCCATTTCCCTGCTAACGGAACAAGTTGCATCTTCATCTGGCCATATTAAAAAGACTTCATATACACTTGTAAACAGACACCTGTTATAGCTACTCTTTAAAGCAGTTAGTCTTAAATTACATGCAGAATTTTGCATTTTGAATCAGGAGAAGTTGAGGGTTTAAAAGAGAGACATAAATAGCAAGATTTGTCTGGTGAGATTGAGTTAATTTCTATAGCAGTTCACTATTTTCATAGTGTTCATAGTGTTTTCATAGAATTCAATATATGTTTAAGCTTATCTTCAGCTCATCCTGTTTGGTACTTTCTTCTTTTCTCCTTTATAATAATTCTACTCTGAAACAGTATTATACTGATGCACTTAGGCCATGAAAAGTAAATTAATACATTAATTATAAAGTAGATTGATTGATTGATTTATTTAATTTAATTTTTGCAGGATGGCTTTGTAGTGAGGATATTTGCAACAAGTACTGAGCCAGTACTGCAACAAGAGCTACAGCTTAAGCTTGCAAGAAAATGCTTACATGCCTGTGGCATCTCCTTGTTTGATCTGGAGAAAGACTTGCACATTATCAGTAAGTCCTCTTCTTTGAAGGTTAATAACAAGCCTGGTAATTCAAATAATAAAACTGGAACACTGCACTTCCCTGTTTGCCTTTATTATGTGCAGTGAGGTATAGCTCCATTATAAACACATGAAATAGATGGGTTTTGAAGCCATGTAAGTGCTATTCGGCTCACAGTAATCCATATGCTCGTTTTGAAGCACCTTTCTGTCCACAGCACTATCCATAGTTTTCCATTGTTTTCCTGTAGTTGTAAAATAAATACATAATTGTTTTAAGTTTGGTCTTCATAACAGTGCTCATATAACATGTAGTTATCTATAGAATGCCTTGCTATGGGACAAATGTAACTAAATTTAAAAGGGCTGCTGGCTGGTTTAATGGAAAAAAAAAACCCTGCACTGAAAGATACTAGATATGTGGAAACCACCTTTGCATCAGAACCTGAAATACAAAGTTGTTGGTATTTAGGAAGGTATTTTGGAGAAATATCACTTGGGCTTTGCTTTGTTTTTTTTTTTCCTCTGTTAGGTTTCTGCTTTTGACACTATCAGAACAAAAGCATATTTGGCTCCATTGACCTCTTGACTGACCAAGTGCAATTGCTCTTGCGCTAATGCTTATTTCCTCTTTCAACAGTTCTGCCAGGTCTAGCCCAGTAAGCCTTCTTGTGGCAGCAAAACTTTGTTTCTCTTGTAACTTTCTTAGAACCTTTGTTATGACAAACTCTTCCAGGTAAAGTTAAGTCTGTAAACTGCACTGTGAAACTACCTGTTTAAACTGTCTGGTTAATGCAGTCTTACTTCATACAGGTACAGGGTTTGATGAGGAATCAGCTGTCCTTGGGGCTGGAAGAGAGTTTGCACTAATGAAAACTGCCAGTGGAAAGGTACTAAAAATGTTACGTAGCAAGTTGCATTAATGTATTATTATGTGTTTTTTATATTACTTACTACAATTCCTTTTTGCCTTTTTAGAATGAACTTCTATACATTTCAGAGCCCACTCTGAAGGGAAAAAGGCAAAATGTTATATGAAAACATAAACAAGTGGCATTGGAGCCATTGAGAAATCTGTGACTTGAATTTATGGCAATTTCTACAGTCAAACTTACTTAGAGACACTGGGGCTTTGTTTTATATTTCAGGGACAAAAGTATCTTTTGTCTACAAATGATGCATTAGCACATTTAAAATTTTTTTTTTTCCCTCAAATTTCTATGAATGGTCTGACTTACAGTAATTTCCTTAAATCCCAGCTTCATTTTTGCAGTCCTTCAGAGAATTACTGGCTTCCCTTATGCAAAGTTTTCAGTTGATTTCTTTAAACCTATTCTTAATGATATGGTATGTTAGTTCTGCTCACTGGAGAATGACGTTTGAATATTATTGAAATGTAAAAGAAGTTTAGCTTACTGTCACTGTGCCTTTTTCTATTATTTACTGCATTTCTGTTTCAGTTTGGGAAACTAATGTTATTTTACTTATAAAACTATAGTTCTTTTTCTGTGCTCAGAATTGTATTGCTTTATTGAAATGAAGACCATGTTCAGTTGCTGTTAAGAGTGAAAATGTTCATAAATCAGCTTAACTATCTTTTCATCAAATTTAATAGTATGAAACAGAATTTGGTCAAGCAGAACTCTTATTAGAGGGGGGAGATTCATTGGATCTTCAGACTAACAAGTGCCTCTTTGATGTAAAATTAACAAATTTCCAAGTTTTGTTCTCTGAAGGTGTGTGTTCAGGTATGAAATACACTTTCTAAGGTGACAAAAGATGGCTTTAGGTGCCCATGTAGGTGAACACACCCATTTTATAGTATTGTTGAGTAGCATGATTTTAGAGGAAACTTTTTAGTCCCTATCTGTAGTTTCCTGTGTGTTCATGTGAAATATTTTATTCTCTGTTACTGTTTTGTCTCCTCAGTGGCCACTATGCATTTACTGAAAATAAATTTTAAAAATGTATTAAAGCACATTAAAATTTGTAGTAATTTATTTTTAATAATTTTTACTGTTATAACACCATCTTGGTTTTTCACAGACCAGTTATTTCTCTTAAGTGTTTTAAATGCTTAGTTTTCTCTGAGTAGTTTCTTCTGAACAGTTCTTTCTTGTATGTTCAACTCATCCAGCCAAACAATTATATATGAAAACTAACTTTGTGGCAGAGTAGAAAGGTAATTTCAAAACAAGCAGAATCTAATCAGAATGTTTGCCACATTATCCTTAACCCATGAATTTTGACTTAGAAATACTGAAATGGTGTAAACAATGTCAGGAAAAGTTCTGTGTAGTTTGAAATTACAGGATTTTAACCAATGTGACTTTAAAAATTATGCAAGTTCTGTGGTGTAGCTGAACATGATAAACTGTTTTCTTCTAGATCTATTATACTGGCAAATATCAGAGCCTTGGAATCAAACAAGGTGGTCCTTCAGCAGGAAAATGGGTTGAACTCCCAATCACAAAATCTCCAAAGATTATTCAGTTCTCTGTTGGACATGATGGCTCACATGCCTTGCTTGTTGCTGAGGATGGAAGCATATTCTTCACAGGTTCTGCTAGTAAAGGAGAGGATGGCGAATCAAGTACGTATTATGCTTGCTTCATCAGTGGTTGATAAAAGCTTATTTTAAGAAATAGAGAATTTAATGTTTTTCTTTAAAAACAAACAAGCAGAAACCAACCAACCAAAAACAGGAAACACCAAAAAAGCTCCAAAAATCATTTCCCTAGTTCTAAAACAAATGTAATTATGCCTTGGAAGTATTTTTTGTAGAATTACTTGCTATTTATTTATTTATTTATTTAAAGCTAAAAGCAGAAGGCAGTCAAAACCATATAAGCCTAAAAAAATTATTAAAATGGAAGGGAAGATTGTCATATCTACAGCGTGCAATAATGGAAGCAGTTCTGTAATTTCAAAAGATGGAGAACTCTACATGTTTGGAAAAGATGCCATTTACTCTGACAGCACAAGTAAGTTAATACTTGTCTTCTAAGTGGTTTGTTTTTTGTTTGTTTTTTTTTTTTTTTTTCCAATTAGAATAGTTGAAATTAATCTGAAAGTTTTAGCCTGTGTAAATGTTTGTGTGTTTCTTACCAACCTAATAGTTTTCTGAATTTCTGCCGATTCAGCTAAATATGACAGGAGGATAAAAAGACTCTACAGTTTCCTTAAGTTCTGTAAAAATATATAGCAACAATGGTGACAAATACCCCATGAATGCTTCCACTAAGGAGGGGACAAAAAATAATAATTTGTTCTATTCATCTGACACTAGAAGGCCACACAGGGCTAAGTCACAGAACTGTGTTTTGTTATGAGCAAAGGCTGCAGGAAATGAGGCCTTACACGTTTCTCTGTTCACAAGGCAGCCTGTTTTGAGTGTACAGGTGATCCAGTACATCTCAATTAAAATACAACATTTAAGAAACAAATTTCAGTGGAGTTGTGACTCCTTTAGAAACGGAACAAGTAATTTGCAGCGGGGTTTGGTTTGGTTTTGGCTTTTGTTTCTTTTCAGGACAAGTGGCCTAGGCCTAGTTCTCCTTTCACTTCTTATTCCAGCACTTGTTTCTTATATTTGCTGTTTTGTCCATTGCTGTTAATTTAAGAATTGTCAGTATCCACTAGCGTTTTTGCTAAAATGCTGAAGTTTCCTTCTTGGGTAAAAAGCACAATTTTCCACTCAACTGTTTTATGTCTTTTAGGTTTAGTAACAGATTTGAAAGGCCATTTTGTGACTCAAGTAGCCATGGGCAAAGCTCACACCTGTGTGTTAATGAAGAATGGAGAAGTTTGGACATTTGGCGTAAATAATAAAGGACAGTGTGGACGAGACACAGGTTCCATGAACCAGGGAGGAAAAGGTGAGGGACCTAGATTTAATATCACAACTGAAAACATAGCTAAGCATTTATTATAAAAAAGTAATTCCAATGATAAAGCTTAATACATGAAACATGCTTAAAAAAAACAGGTATGGATGCTTTCAACTTTAACTGTCAAGTATTTGGTGTTCAGCCCATACTAATCGATTTAAGACTGTTAAAAAAAAAAAGTATCAATTCATTTTCCTTTATTATTGAAAAAGCATTTTTTTAAAAGCAATTAATAAAACCAAACATTATCACTCCTTATCTTGCTATGTGCCATAGTCAGTGTAAGAAAAAATTTTCTACCTTTCCTTGTTTGCATTCAATCTTGAGGCCGTTGTTTGCCTAAATGGGGCGTGAATGCAACTCCGTGTATTTCTCCACACAACTGAATGTTTCCATTACTTCTAAATATAGGTATGAAAAATCATATCTGTTCACCTTTGAGAATTGGAATTTTATATGTGACAAGTAAATAAGCTGTTACTTGTATACTGAATATAAATGTTCCATTTCCCTTTTAGTTGTGAAACCTTGCTGTATACCCCAGCCTGTGCTCAAAGAGGTATCAAAGTGTCATTGTGCTGGCTGAGCATGCGAATCAGGCATGTCTAGTCATTCCTTTTAAAATTTGATCTGTGAGTGTTCTTCAGAGCTTCCTCAGTAGCCACTGTTGGCCTCAGAAAACGGCTATTTCTTTTTTCAATATCTTAATTAGGTTTTGGAGTTGAGAACATGGCAACAGCAATGGATGAAGACTTAGAAGAGGAACTGGATGAAAAGGATGAGAAGTCCATGATGTGTCCTCCAGGCATGCATAAATGGAAGCTGGAGCAGTGTATGGTATGCACTGTATGTGGAGATTGCACAGGCTATGGAGCCAGCTGTGTTAGTAGTGGGCGTCCTGACAGAGTACCTGGAGGGTAAGCAAACATATGGAAATACACTTGCCATAGAATGTCAAAAGGCTAAAGCATGCGTTGAATGTAAACAGAGTTA
Source organism: Megaceryle torquata (assembly GCA_024611175.1). Taxonomy (NCBI): domain Eukaryota; kingdom Metazoa; phylum Chordata; class Aves; order Coraciiformes; family Cerylidae; genus Megaceryle; species Megaceryle torquata. The sequence continues at coordinate 36,273 of JANIJG010015920.1, forward strand.
ACATGTTCTTAAACTTCAGCCTTAAGTTAATGTTATATCTAAACAAAGTCTGTGCTTTTAAAATCAGAAATGTTTTTATCAATAGCTTGTGATGGTTGCAGGTGATTTAGTTTTAAACTCATTTTTTTTGTATTTCTCTAGCACGTGTTGTTCTTCACTAGAAGCTGTTGAATGTGAACACTAATATAATCTGCCTCCTGACAGCTGTTGGCTTTGGGATAACCTTTCTTTGTCCTGTGATTGAAATTTTTCTTCTTTTTCTTCATTCCAGTTGCTTTTATCTGTTTCCTCAAAGTTGAGCTACATAAAGGGTCACTGCTATACATATTGCTATTATTGTTTCTCTAGCATTGCATGTCATTGTTTCCTTGTTCATGGTTTCATGTGGTGTATGTTTAATTAATGAAGAAAAGTTATGGCTGAGAAGTCAGTTGAGATAATTATGGTCAGTGTATGCTCCCTGGCACTATGCAACACCAGCTAGGATTTAAACTAGCTATACTTTCTGTTTACATCAGAAAAAAAATCAAAAAAAAAAAAAAAATCCCATGTTCACAGGTAGGACAAACTAATAATTTATGTTTCAATTACCATGGCATCAGTAATACAGAAAATTAAAAGTGATAAAGCAACTCTGTTTGCTGCAGAATCTGTGGCTGTGGCTCAGGTGAGTCAGGCTGTGCTGTATGTGGCTGCTGCAAGGCGTGTGCTAGAGAACTGGATGGCCAGGAAGCAAGGCAAAGAGGAATCCTTGATGCTGTAAAAGAGATGATACCTTTAGATCTCTTGCTGGGTAAGTGGTATGAAATTAGCAAGATGGCTTTTAATTTTTTTTTTTTTTTTTTTAAACATCAGTTTACACTCTTTAATAAAGTAAATTCTGCTGCTAACTTTTGAATTTCAAAAGGAATAACAGGTTAGTTTAGGAATAGGGCTGATCTTTCCAGTTAATATTTCAGTTAGCATTTTGATTCTTCTTGATTCAGCTTTTTCTTTAAAAACAAAATACTGATCTTTTATACTTGCAGGACAGTTTTAGCAGAAAATTGTTAAAATGGGTAAAATGTTGTTTATTAGGCAGATTTATTTATTTGTGATGTAGCAAAGTAGGATCACTCGGGTAAGTGAAATATTTTAAGCTTGCCCTTACTGTAGATGTGTACCACTTTGAACCGTGTGGTTATGATACTAATGCTGGTACTATAAAGTTGGTCATACACTTTTTTGATATCCTGAAAGTTTTTCTGTAATATTTTTATCAAGGTTTTTAAAAGATGGGAAATGTTGTTTCTTAAAAGTTTTCTTTTTTTTTTTTTTTCCTCTGAGAAATTTTCACAGAGAATAAGCTGCCAGGAATGTGGAATTTACTTTAAAAAACAAAAACAGAACAAACAAACAACAAAAAAGCAACCCAAAACACGCTACTGGGCAATCATAGACTTTATCAGATCTGATTTTACTTTTTTTTTTTCCTTTTTTTTAACATTGAGATAGAGCCCTTAATCTTACATTGATGTATGGATATGGTATCTAGTATAAAAAAGGACCATATAATTATTAGATGCATGACCTAAATTATTTATACATCTCACCAGTTTATCTTGGAGGAAGGGAATAGTAATCATAGAAAATTACATACTATACTTTGAGTGTCAGATTTTTTTTCTTCCCCAAGCAAAACTTCAAGAGAAACACTTCTAGGTTCTATTTAAGTTAACACCAAGAATCCCTGTGGAGTCTGATACCTCCCTACAGATATTTCTAAGTACAGTTTGCTTGTATATGGCTGGCACAGAGGTACATTTATACTGATGGTGAATGTGGCAATAGCAGCTCTGCTTCACAGGTTTATTCTCATGTGTGACCAGGGAGGAGTTAGTTGTTTGTGCTAACCTTCTCTGCTAGCTCCTCTCCTAGCAGCATAGATAACAGCTCTTCGTCCTGTATTAGGCTTGGTGCAGTTCAAGGTGAGGGTGTTGAACACATTTGTCTGGAGAAAAGGGACAGTGCTTCCAGGTGGAGTTTTTGTTTGAAGTTGAGGGACAAAGTATATTTTTTTTTCTGAGGTTGTTGTAATTTGTTAAAAAACAAACAAAAAATACTGGAAAAGAGGTAGTGCTGATAGTAGTTTTATTATGGAGTTCATTCAAGTCATGGTTTCTGTTTAAGAAAATGCTTATCAGCTTGCTTCAAATTACTATTAAATTAGCTGGTTTGGTAAATAAGTCAGATTTACATACAGATGTATAGTGCATTAAAGTAAATGCATGCTTTTTGGCAAGTGCAGAGTATATAGTGGTAAAGCATTCTTAAAACTAAAAAATACCTAATCTATTTTAAAAGTTTTAAAAATACAAACAATTTTATGCTTGTTCTAATAAAATCCTTTATGAAACTTTCTGGGGAAAAATTAAGATAATCATCACAACTCATAAGTAAATATAAATATGTATATGCCTAATAGAAAGAAAATACTAAATACAGTGATGTTGGAATGGTGGCAGGTTCATGAAAACCATGAAATTCAGAGATTCTTCTCCAAATGTACTCCTTTATTTCTTAATATTGTCACAGCCATGTAAAGAGCAGGTAGTGAGTAGGCTTCAGTTTTCATGTACTTAAGTTTTTCTGGGGTTTGTTACCATAAACACAACAGTTTTAAATATAGCTTTACATGTTTTATTTTCTGAATATATGTAGCTGTCCCTGTTCCTGGAGTTAATATTGAAGAACACCTTCAGTTAAGGCAAGATGAAAAGCGGCAACGTGTAAATAGGAGACATAGATTGGAAGAAGGAAGAGGTAAGTGACTTTCTTATTGATGAGAGGTTTGAATAGTTTAAGCAAACTTCTTAGTCGCTTTCTGAGAATGGAAACTAATTAGTTTTACTCCAATGAGCCAGTAGAGTAAACCAAACAAAAATCACAACTTAAATAACTGGCTTATGTTGTTTAACATGCTTTTGGAAAAGTGTGAAAAATCTGTATAACAGTCTCCTTGTAAGAATCAGAATTTTAATGGTGAAGACTAGCATTTTATGTAGCTTTTAGATAATAAATTTTTGGGTTTTGCTGTTTCCTAGTTGAATAATAGTATTTTAAAATGTAGATGCTAAACCATCATTTTATATGAAGAGAATTTTTATATGCCTTTTTATATTAAGAGCTGAAATGATTGCAAACCTGTCTAGTGCTATTTACTTATAATAAGAATGAATTATTATTATAAATTACTTAATTTCTGTTTTGTATAATAGCAAGCAGAATTTCTTGTTTTATAAAACAAACTTTTGTATATTTGTATAGCATGAAAAAATTGACACACTGACTGAAACAAAACATTGCAGTGTTTCACTTGTGTGTTACCCACCTCAGAAATTAGTGTTGATTTTCCACGCAAAAAATATGTACCTTAATAGGTTGTCAGTATTCTTCTTGTTTTAAAATACCTCACTGTCTTTACTAGGTAAATAATTGAAGTTGAGATACTTAGGCTGTTACAAGTGATAATACTTTAGTGAAGCATGGTGATGTGCTCAGTAATATTGCGTGTTGAGAAGAGGAACAAATTTATTGGAACTATTTAAGTTCCTGCTGTGTTAGTAAATCCCATTTTGATTCTTTTTTTAGGAGTAAGATACTGGTTTTACTCAGATACAAAATGTTCATCGTGATCAAACTTCCTAGACTGCCTGCCAGTAAATCTTAGGGGAGGGTCAAAAAAAAAAAAAAAAAAAAAAAAGCCACAAAAACCCAAGGAATAGAAACCTTGTAGTTTCTTATGCAAGAGGAAAAGAATGGATATTTAGTTTTCTTTTAACCTTTGTGGTTAATTTTATCTGTCAGGTGGAGAGGGGAAGCTTTTTTTTTTTCTTCCTTTATCTAGGTTGTGTTGTAACTGCATTGCATACTGGTGTGAATATTAGGTACATCTAAAACCCATTATTTTTCTTAAATCCTTATTGAATACCTGGATATTATTGAAAGTTGCTGCTCTTCAGCCCAGAAAGGTAATGATGGCAGAGCTGGGAGGTAAATTTTAGTTCGAAAAAAACCCAAAAAACCGAGAAGCATTTCACTTTCCTTCCTGTAGTTACACAGACGTGTAAGAGCACAAGTGCTGGTAGTATACTGGTTTCCACAGGTTAAGTGGTCTAATTGTTTGTGCTTCTTCACCAAAGCTCCAATTTTAGTCCTGTTACAGTAACCTCTGATGTAAAAATATGTTACAATGGTCCACTTTAATTAAGGGAGAAAGTGATGATTATGTTGACAGCTCTGACAGTCGCTTAACTCCTTCATGAGATCAGTTGTGGTCACTTATATGGAAGATGATGATTATACTTCTCTTTATTTGAAGTTTTCTGCAGATACAAAGTATAAATTTCAATCTTCTGTGACGAAGTAGTTGTCATTAACAGCTACAACATCAATGACCTAGTTAAATGTTACTGTATTTTCAATCAAGAGCAGTTAACTCAAACATCTCAAACATAAGTCAAAGTAGGTACTGTTGTAAGGGAGCTGTATATATGCTGTTCAGCAGCACCACACTGAGTGGTGATTAACTTCAGAAATTTTAGGTGCTTATGCTGAAGATTTCTCTCTTTTTTTTTTTTTTTTTTTTTTTTTTTTTAATCTTCAAATGAGTCACAGCAGATTAGGTTATATTTCTTATGTTGTAATTTTAACCAGTAAACAATTTTTGTCTTTATAGAGTCAGTTATTCATATCGCTTCACTCAAAAAGTTTTGTTTTAGTGACAAGTTAGATATTTAAAATCAACAGTGGAAAAAATGTTCTTCAGTTTGGGATAATAAATCTATTATTTAAAAGAAAAAAAAACAACCATACTTAAGAGTTTCTTAACATTGCTCATATTTCTTTGATCTTTTCAGTGCAGCATGTACAGTGTGTTCAGGTGGCCAGTGTTGCTGCTTTTCTGTGACAGTAATTAGAGCTCCTTCATTCATCTGCTTCTTTTTGCTAGCTTAATGGTTGACAAGAGCAGTGAAGAGCTCAAAATCAATGCCACATTATTGAGTCTAGCATATGATCCTTTGAGAAATAAAGCCAACTGCATTCATCACAGCCTCTATAATAAATCATAATATTTCAACATCATTATTAATGGACGTTTCTCAACTTTTCACTGTCTCTATTATTCTGGTAAGAAGTGAAGGAGTTGATGTACCATATGAAGGTATACTTGTGGGCTAGGGTTTGATGGGAGTAGTGGGAGGTGAGTGTAGAAGTAGTTGCACTTTGTGTTAATGAGGAAGTTTTGTATGTCAGAATGTTCAGAACATGGTTAGATTATTTTTCCTTTCCTATGAAATACCTTTTATTTAGTATTTGGGGCATTAAATTATGCCTTAGTGGATTACAGAAATCCCTGGGGCACATTGTACAATTATTGTAATGAACCTAAGATTTTAATTCATTGAGTGAGCTCATTTTGAAGGCTTTTCCTGTGACTTTTTTCAGATGGATATTTGGAGTAATAGAAGTAGTCAGAGATTTAAAATTATCATTTAAAGATAATGCTGGGGTTTTTTTCAGAAGGCTGTGGGAATGTGAAAATAGCTTTTAAAACAAACTATATTTAATAAGGTAAAAAATACAGAAGTAGCTTTTAATATGATGATAAGTAAATGGTCTTGTGCTTCACTGGTATTTCACTACTTCTCTTTCTCAGCCTACGTTGTAAAAACTTTTAGACAGTCATTACTGATCACCAAGGTTTAGTTTTTTGCTGCCCTTACAGAAAAGGAAAATTATTTTCCATCAATCTAATTCTACATGGAACAGCAAAAGAACCCACAGGAGATTGATTAATTTTAGTCAAAACTGCTTTGTTTTCGGACAAAATTTTATGAGGCTGTCTATATTGGGGCAATTTTTGATCTTTCTGAAGTGTAACTGATTTAGTTAATTCAATGAGTAGTTTTACTGTGGTAGGCTGAGTATCATATAAATGTTTAACATCTGCCCAAGACACTATGAGCTAGGAATCAGTTTGTCATTAACACTGTTCTGTGTTAATTGCTGAACATATACCTAGATATACTTAAAATAGAATTATCTATTCAAATTCAGTACTTTTCTTTAAATATTAGTGCAGCATTAAGAACACAGAAAGAGACATGTATCCTCTTTTTATTTTCAGTGTTTTGAACAAAAGCAGTGAATTGCAATTAACCTCAGAACCTGTACAGCACAGTGATACTCGCTGTGAATATTTCTGCCATAACAATAAATTGCTACTCAGTCTGAAAAATACAGGTTTAAAAAACATGGACCTTAACTATTATCCCTGCCTCATGGGAATATTAAGTTTTGTTTTCCTTAAGGCTGTAGAGGTGGGACATTAGCTCGCTATAACGTTTTCCACTTTTAGTGGAACTGAAACAGCATTTGTGCCCAATTTAATTTTCTGAAATATTTTCCTTTAATATTTACCAGCTGTAGACCTATTAGATAACTATTATTCCATATTGAGGTTTTGTCTCCCTACTTTATTATTTTAAAAAAGGCATCAAAAACTTGTCTGTGTTTTCCCTTACAAGTAATCAAGAAGAAAAAATGGGGTTTTTACAACAGAGTGCCATCCATCCTAGGACTTCCCTATGCCACCTTGATTTATACTGTTTGTGTACATTCCTCATGATAGAATCTTCAGCTGTGTTGTCCTGTACTATTTTTTTCAGGTATCCTGCTATATTCAGTGAAATGGTGTAGGAATCACTGTATAAGACCATTGATTTCAGTCTGCTGTAATCACAGCTTATTTTAGGGAAAGGTACTAGAAGAAATTAAAATATGTGCAATATAAATTCAAAACAAATAATAAACTCTTTGGTAGTTCTGCCTAAGTGCTTAGATGGCCAAGACTGCAAAAGCATGTCAGTGAATGTAGGATGATACTAATTCTGTAAGTTTTCCTGTAGTCCACTGCATTATATCATACATGCATTCTATTGTACTAGAAGATTTAAATTACTTCTGATGATAAGTACTTTTTTTTCTTTACGCTTTTAATTTGCTGCCAGACATTTTGAAAGGTCTGGATCCTGTAGGACCAAAAGCCCAAATCCTAATCTTAATGTTTCCTAAAGTAGGGTTGTTTAACCTTGCAGTTTAGCTATGGGAAAATGTTCAATAAAATAGAGGGAGAGAGTGCAATTTTGCATCATAAGAACTGCGGACTATCAGTGACTCTCCTTTGCTTGTCTCTGTAACTTGAGCTACTAAAATAACTGAGAATAATAATAGCTTGTTATTCCCTGTGTAGGTCTATTAGAGGCTTTTCTAAGAGTTTTTCAAGTAATACTCTGCAGGCATTTTTTAACAAAATAAAGGAAGTGTCTAATGCATGGTTGTATTGTTCCACCAGAATAATTTTTAGTACCTAAACTCTACTCCCTTTGTACAGACAACTTGAGATATAAGCAGAGAGCAGATATGGTCTGTATGAATTGTTCTAGTGTTTTGTTTCCTGTGTTTTTTTTTTTGAGGGAGAGGAGATAGTTTACATGACTAAACATGCAGGCATCACAATGTAATCAAAATTTAGACATTTCCTATCATGTTATGATCATGTACAGATTTAGCATGAATAAAAAGCCAAGGAGGATGACAGACTTTCCTTACAAATATTTATGAAACAGAGATAAATTACAGGTAACTTTATTTGGATTCAGCTTCTGTATGTAATGGTTGGGAATGTATAGTATATAGGAATATCTGGAAACAAAGATAAATCCTTTGATCAGAAGGTTAGATGCTGCTACAGAATTGTCATCTTGACTAGGTGAGTGTAATTTCAATGAGTGGCTTGGCAGCTGAAGGGAACCTTGTGCTTAGCACCAAGCTGGAGCTAACAGCCTTTTATGCTTCCTGAAACGTTTTCTGACTCCCAGATCTCCTGTAGTTCTTTTACTCACCCTCATGTACTTCATTTCTTTCTATCCTCCTGAATTTTTTGTTGCTGTCTTTGCTCATAGCACTAAAATGCCAAAAGCTGCCTTCAGGGCTGTGTCTCATCCACTGATCTGTTAGTTGTGCAGGTATTTTCTGGAACTTCAAAGTTTGTTTCCACTAAGTTATCTGGAGTTCACTACTTCTCTTTAATCACCCACAAATGTCTTAGAACCACACGCTTCAAGCCACAGTCTTTGCAATCCTTGCATCTCTTTCTGCAGCTTTTCTAATCTGTTTCACTTCTGTCATATTGTCCTGTCCATTCTTTATTTCTTGGGCTTTTCATTTCATTAGGAACTGGTCACTAAGCATACTATGAGACTTTGTATTCTCATTTTCATCTGTAGTTCATCCATCTGTCCTCTGTATCATTTGTCCTTCAAACATTTTTAGTTTTCATAACCTGCTTGTCATGAATCTCTCTCCTCTTTCTTGCCTTTTCCTGGTCTGCCTCTGTGTAATTCTCAGTATCTCCGCTCCAACTTGGAAAACAGGAAAGCATGGTGTAGTGTTTTTTGTAAGTCTAAACTCTGTGAAGTAGGATATTAAACACAGCATGTGGCCTGATGGAAAGTAACCTTTACCAAAAATAGATCTATTAAATGGAAGTTCCAGTTGAGAGGAGACTGAAAGGTAGGAGCAGTAACAAGACAGCTAAGGGGTGAATCTGCAAGATAAGGCAAAGCACAATCAAATTATACTCCTTGATCATCAGAAGGGATTCTTAATTAACAGGAGGATCTCTTTTGGGATAAAGAGAGTCCAGATAAATAGAGTAGAACCAAAAAAAAGTCTGTGCTGTGTATAGATCTATACATGATAAATGAGGTTTGGGGCCATTGTATTACCTAACCCATGCATAAATCTCATAGGTGGGGAAAGGTAGTAGTGGATTTTTTGAAGTGTCACAGTTTAGGGTCAGGGCAGCCCCTTAGACCTAAGAGACACTCTCTGTTAACCCCCCTTCCTCCCCAAAGGGGAAGAGAAAGCGAATAAGGGAGAGAGACTTAGCGATTAGAAAAGGAAACTAGAACAGCTTTAATAATAATAATAATAAAAAAACAGAATATGTACAAATATATACAAAACCAGTATAGAACCCAACCCCCTGCTGGTAATTACATCCCCGTCACCACTGATGCTGTGAAGCAGGCACCGGGGGTCCC
>JANIJG010015920.1:45521-94979 GCA_024611175.1 Megaceryle torquata
AGGCTGCTGACTTCAGACAGTGCAGTTAGGTAGAAGAACTGAGCTGAAAAGTAAAATCACTGAACAGAATTAGTTCTCTTCTCACTCTAACCAGTACAGAAGTATTTTAAATTTTCTTTTTTAAGTTAATGGCACACTTTGGAAACTTAGATTTGTGAAGACAAGCTTCTGAATCTGAAGATTATAAAGCTACCTTTGCCCTAACCTCCACTGAACCTTCTTTCCATATATTAGTGAAGGAATCAACTCACAGTAGGACAGCCAGAAACCTGAGATGGTGGGCATTTATGAAAAGTTAGCCTGCACTAATTTGTTATGAAACTTCAGCTAAGAAAATAAATTACCAATAATTTGGGGGAAGGAGGAGGAATACTCATTTTCAAGGTTTTGCATAAGCTGGTTATAACATGGCACAAAGCCTGATTTGGAGCGTTTGATTATTTTTGTGTGTGTGTTTGTTATGATTTCGGCTTTTGTGGTTGTTGTGTGTCTGGTGTTGGGGTTTTTTGTTTGTTTTGGGGTTTGTGGTTTTGTTTTTTGTGGGTTTTTTTTTTGGATTGGTTGGTTGGTTTTGTTTGTTTACTTGCTTTTTGTTTGGTTGGGTTTTTGTTTTTTTTTTTTTTTAGCGAGAGTGGCACTTGGCTTAATTAACTCCTCCTGATTAATGGTTTCTGTTGAGTGTGAGAGTTCTGGAAGAAGGAGGTGCCTCCAAAGAAATTCTGCATGGCATACTTAGTCTTTAAATTAGAGGAAAATACAGATTTAAGGAACAAATTGCTGGTCTACATAGAATCAGCCTCAGTTAATATAGCACTACATGGGTAGAGATTTTAGAAAAAGTAGTCTGGAAAGAATATTAAATACCTATATCATTGCAGTCTTCAAATGCAAATCTTCTCTTGAAGACCATTACATAGCTGGGAAATACTTCAAAAATAAATCTCAAAATAAGTAAGTAGCTAATTAAAAAAAAATCATATGATTTGAATAATTTTCATTATGGGACAGGTATTTCTGGGTACTGGCTTTCTTTGTAAGTGATAACTGCATTTTGAATATGGTAATGATGAACAGCTGTATGGTTATGATTTTAAATTTAGTATTGATAAGATGATGTTCCAAACTAGTATTTTGAATTTGATATTCTAGGATGCAAGGTATGATAAATAATATTTTTAGCTATTAAAGATAGTAATGGATATTAGCTATCAGATTTCACTCCAGCCTGAGTCTCTATTTCCATTGCTTAGAGTACAGTTGCATACTTACAAGTTTAGCTAAAAATATCACTGTGCTATATTTATTATTTCTTTACATAATAATTTTTGTATTGTCAAGAAATTGCAGCTTTCTTTTATTTAGGACCTTTTGAATTGAAGGAAAAAAAGATTATCATATAATTATTATTCATTTTTTTTCATTGCTTTTAATTTGAGTTTTGTTTAACACATTGTTTCCATTTTGTGAGCTTTCCTATGCATGTGCAAAATGTTTCTCCTCAGGCCCCCTTGTATTTCCTGGTCCTATTTTTATGAACCATCGAGAACAGGCTCTAGCCAGGATCAGACCCCATCCAGCACAGCTAAAGCATAAACGGGACAAGCACAAAGGTATTTGGTCTTCCCTATTGGCTAGGGTGGAAATAAGCCTATCCTCCCAGTCACTTCTTCCCTGCGCTCAATCTGTCTTTTGAAAGAACAGCACAAAATGGGTTCTGCCTTTCTTCTTGTTAATATCTTGTTACCTGAGGAGAAAGAAAACACATTTAAGTGTTGACCTCTTTTTGAAAGTGTAAATATTTGGTAGTCTCCATCATCTTTGGTTTTCTTTTCATTTTCATTTTCTTTTCCTGTTTTTTTTTTATTTCTGAAATGTGCATTGTCTTTCTTTGTGTGTCTTTTCTCATTTCTAACACTGTCTCATTCCTAAGGTTCTTTAATTTTACTGTAGGAAACTTTCAGCACCTTCCACTGACTGAGTCTGCTGCATTGCATTTGCTGGGGTTTTTTTTTAACCTTTGTGTTGTATATCTGGGGTGATCACTTTAACTTAGCAATTCCAGACTTTTTAATTAAGGTATAGAATTTTTCATAGGTATATTATCTTTTAACAAGCTTTTTTTTAGAAATTAAATACTTTAAATAATATAAACAACACTCTTACTATCTTTGAATGCAGAGAATACAGATGAAACTACAGGTCTTACACTGCAGCATTCTTAAATATTACTTTTTGGAGTATAAGGAATGAGGTGTTTTTGATATTTCTGGCACTTTTCTATGTCTGGAAAGCCAGGTCATTATGCCTTGAATTTCTACATGTGTAATTTGTTCGAGTACAAGTGATTTCTTTTTTCTTTTAGGAAGAGGTAGTGTATTACTAAAAATTTCAGCTGAATTTACTAAAGCTGAGTGGTATAAAATCTGATCACAGGGTGTACCTATCTGCCTATGGATGTAACTGTACATATGTATTTATATATAAAGGGTAAATATGTAAAATGTGTATTACAGACCTGATCAAAGTGAGTAGAAAGCTCCTAAAATGGTGAGGGCCCAGAATGCTTCAACTGTTTTCTGAAGAATGGCTTAATATTAACTAAATTGTTAGAATGGCATTTCAGGTGAATTAACAGAAGTCAGTGATGGTGTTTGGCTTGCAGGCAAACAGGCTTTTTGACGGTTCTTTTCCAATCTAAATGATTCTATGATTTCAGTGTGTGTGGGTGATAGGGTTACCTTGATGTGAAATACTAGATCATGGAATAATCTTAAATTTCTGGAAATGAGAGCAGAATCTGGTCCTTTGTATTTGCCTACCCATATATTCAATCTATTTGGAAGATGTATCATCTGAGCCGTAAGTCTTGATGGATTAAATAGAATAACCTATCATAATCTCCCTGGGAGAGATTGGATGCTGAAAGACAAAACATAAAATCTAAATGCTGCCATTTGAGTGACAGTTTGCTGATGACCAGTATTCTTAAGATGGATGCTACTGCTAGTTGTACTGCTTGCAAGCCCTTGACCTCATAGGCAAGTGCAAAATAAGTGCAATTGCAGCTCACTTCAGCTCAAGTATATCTCCTTACAGGAGGTGTATTCCTAAATGTCAGTTTGAGATTTACATTGCTTCTTGGAGTTGTAAGAACAATGCAAAGATCTGTATTGTGATGAACAATTTTATCAGCTCTGAAGAACTGAATATTTCTTTCTCCTTGAGGAGGGCTGTATCTTAAGAAATGTTTGGTTTCTTTTAGTTCTTTGTGTCTCAACACTTAACAGATAAGGAAGGTTGTAAAAGGACACTATAACACTGAAATCAGAATGTTCTTTTGGTTTACTTCTGAATGTGATGCTTTCCAAACCAGCATTCTTACTTCATATATTTCTAGTAAAGCAGTCTTGTAACTCTTCACACCAACCAAACCTTCAAGATCTTTGGGCAAGGAAAACTTAATTTCGACTGTGGCCAGTGTTAAACTTACTGGCACCTCTTTATGCTTCTCTGCAGCTACAAAACATCTCTTGATAATGATACTTAAACTTAAATGTAAACAGCTTCTTCACGACTGACAATTATGACCTAATTAAAAAAGTGTTATTTGATATGTAGTTGTACATATTATCAAATCTACATGTTTTTAACTTGCGGAATTCTTCTGTTGAATTTCCCAGTTGAAACTCCTTCAGCTTCATTGAAGTACCCGTTTTCTGGAAAGTTTGCCATTGCCATCTACTCACATCACATTTATAGGATCTGTGTATCAAGATTCTTGTTACTACAAAAAATGCTATGATCTATGTCTGTCTCCATCACAAGTATAGATAGAAAGGAGTAGGCACCACCTTCTTGATACTCATGGAGTGCTTTGACACTAAGAATTAAAATGAGCTTGTACTTCATCCTCATTCTCTAGTGAGGTAGTGAGTTCCAGGTCTGCATCTCTAATCCCTGTGGACTTCAACGTGGGGAATCTGAGTAAAAAAGATTAATAAAAGTCTGTAGAATCTTCTCAACTTTAGAAATTAACTGAGTAGCAATTCAAACCAAAGTAAGCTCCTTGAGTCAGTTAAGATTCTGCAAGCAAACGCAACTGTATTCCTGTACTGGGGAGTAGTGGCAATGAAAGAAATGTTCGAAACAAGAAGACAAAATTTGTACCAAAAATGTTTCAGAACCAGCTTTTCTTTAAAAGTTTTTTACTCACTGACATCAATAAGGACACACTTCAGAATGGGGACTTCCTTGCAATCTTTGTCTCTGCTTACTGCAGGGGGGTTGGACTAGATGACTCTCTGAATCTGAGGCTTCAAGAATACGAAAGTCTATCAAACCTCAAGCATACATAATCAGGAGCTGTTATGTATTATCAAGAGAGGAAAAAATAACTTGTTAATAACATTTCTTAAGGACAAGGATGACTTCCTGACATACATTTTTTGCTATTATGAGTTTTGAGTCTCTGTTCAGATTTGTCATCTTTCATACCAGCCCCTCTCTTCCTCATCATTCATGAATTCTTTTTGTAGGGTTATATTTCCTTAGATGAAATTAACCTCTTCAAAATTATGGGTAAGAATAACTTTCCATGTCATATACTGCAAATGGAGACTTAGACCTGTCAAACATTTCAAATCATAAAGCAGGACCAGTAGTGGCTGATAGAGGAAGAAACTGCTGAAGAAATCCCTCTATTGAATAGGTGGAAAAAAATCTAGCAGTGGTTAGCTTTTATATAGAAATTATATCTTTGATTCATTCCCTATTTTAGAAATTGTGGATGCTTCCTTGTGGGTTTCTTTGAGGCAAAAATTGTCTTCAGGAGTTAAAGGATTTCCTTAGGGGAAATTGAGAGGGGGTGGGGGAGGTCTTGATTGGTTGTATTTCCAGTTACCCCTCTGTGTAAGATAGCCAAGATGATAAACCCATCATTGGGAAGTTGTTCCTGGAGCCTGCCCTCAGTGTTGACAGCAGGAAGCACTTTGGAACTCGTACTTTCTTCTCAGAGATGAGTCAAAGTTTCTGTTCAGTGGTCGTCCAGTTGGATAATGCTGGAAGTACTAACATGCTCTGCTTACAGGTTTCCATTCATTCAACCAGAAGAGTTTCTGCTTCAGTAGTCTTTCCATGTTTCTTTTAGAAACAGTTGTTTTGATATTACTTCTAATGAAATAAAAATGTGCACAGTTGTTTGAAGAAAAGGAAGTCTGTGTGTCCATAGTTAGAGTTGCTCCTTGAGTCACATGCAGATAAGCTTTCTGCATCCAACTTTCACTCATCTAAAAAAAAAAATTGACTCTGTGAAAGTACTGAAAGGAAGGGTGATGACCCAGTTTGTTTGTAGCCTTACCTCCTATGAGCTTCTAGCACTTGTTTCTCTGGCCAGTGCTGCTAGAAATACATTGGCCATGTATTGGAGTAGACAGATTAACATTATAGACTAAAAGTAAGTAGTGATATTCTATTTTGCTTTTCATATTTTAGTCAAAATACATTTTTCCCCCTAAACAAGAACAGCTCAATCTTCCTTTTTTTAAAGTTATAGAGGTTTGTTCTTACCACACTTAGCAGGTTGTGAAGATCCAGCAGATTAAAAACTCATGCAACAGTTATTAACCATGCAAAGAAGGCTGACAGGAGCTCCATTTTCAGTCTGCAAATTTCGCACTTAAATTAAGATACGTATGGAAGACATTTGTTTCCATTTCTTCATTCTTAAAGACATTCAGAAGTTAGCTTTGGAGACTGAAAATGGCAGCTCTGTAAAAGTTTGAAATGAGTTTGTTTCTTGGATAAAAGGAAAGGAAGTGCAAAATTTGTTTCATGTGAATTTACTTGTTTCTGCATCTTGCACAGTAGTACTTAGTGTTTCCTTAAGGATAATATGGTCCTATGCTTTCATTTGCAACTGTGGGAAAAGTGGGAATATACCTAGAATCATAGTTTAAAGGCAGTATCATGTATTTATCATTTGAGACAGCAGCAATCCTCAACTATTTTCTAGTCGTTGTCAAAGCAGTATGTTTTTCTTACAGTGAAGCTGGAAATGCACATATGCCCATTCAGCTGTCTGCAGATCACTTGATATGCCACCTTTACAACTCTGCTAAATTTGGTTAATATGACTGCATCGGTGAGGTGGGGTTGCTGGTCATCTCATTGTAGGAAGCACATGAAGCTGTGACATGTACTTACTGGACTGGTGTGTTCCTGCTCAAGTGCATTTGCACAGTGGGAAAGCTTACATTTTTCTTTACAATCACCAGTGACTGAGGGAGGAGGGGGAGCCAGGGGCCACAGGTAGACTTCCAGAACAATTAGCTTTTTTTTCCCTGCTCCTGTCCGAAAAGCTTGTGTGAAAGAAGGAAGCTGTGAGTAGGCTGCTTGCTAAATAAATAACACTGGTGGCAATATTATCCCTTAGAAACATTTCTTGATTACATTGGAATGTAGAGTTTAATGCAAGAGTAGGGATAAAAAGTTCAAAGGTACTGTATTTGAAATATAGCCAAATTATTATCTAAAATACTAGAAGCATAATAAGGCAGAATTACAACTAGGAGGAAAATTTCAGTGTTTTTAGGGGTTTTACTGTTATTGTAAATAGTGGTCTTGTCTTTTTGTATTTGCTTTTGTTGCTAATACAAAAAGAGCTGAAGACAGACCTTCAGAAACATTTCTTCTGGTAGCACACAACTGACACTGTTGGAAAAACTTCAAAAATCCCATGGCAATTCTGAGAGCCAGCCAGACAAGCCATGTCTCCATTTCACACACAACCAACATACGCAAGTGTAATTCTTTTTGATGACAGATACCTACATTTTCAAAGGGAAACCTTACCTGTGCTATTAAACCTAATTCTTCAAAAGCATTATTTAATACCTTCATGCATTATTCCTTTACAGTTATAAACTATATGGAGATTCATATAATTTCTACACATAGTCATCACTAGAAAATAGCTTTATTTTCAGAATAGCAAGATTTTTTTTCTTCAAATTGGTTTTCTTAGAAAAGTGCTGAAATGAATGTACAATGTCAGCAGTTTCCATGCAATAAAAAGGAAATAAAGTTTGGGTAATATGGATAAGACCAAAATTATATTTTAAAATATTTGTAAATCTGTAAGTTCTGTGCTGCACACAGTGAATAATGAAGTCTTAGAGTTCAGACTTCTACTAATGATGATTCAGGAAAATGTGTTGAATTCATAAATACAGATCAAAATTAACAACACCTTGAATGCTTTGAGCAGCAATTGTTTCCTGGTACCAGTTTTGTTAATAAAGCAGTAATTGACCAGAATTATCAAAGACAGAATGGAATCTCCTTTGCACAGTTATTTTGCTCTTGCTGTATTTTCTCTCATTTCTCTATGCTAAGGACACTGTGACTAAAGTCATATATGAAAATTTTCATTGTAAAAATGCACTTTATTTCGAGCTTTCATTGGCCACTTTCTATGCAGGTATAGGTGTTTCAATGGTGATGAGCATGTTGTCTGCATGTCATGTTGTTTTCCTGGTAGTGTTATGAAACTATCTTCCTTTGGGACCCTGTGACCGTACAGTTTAATTACATTGTTAATATTGCATGACAAACATTCAGATTTCTGGAGAAAATAGTGGCTTTCAAGTTTATAAATAATACACTTGTTACTTCAGCACTTCTATCTAATGTAAGGGCAGTTTGACTTTAGGAACCAATAATGTACTTCATATTTACTTGAAGAAATCAGAGAAACACTGTCTAAAAATGCATCTTGAACAGACGGGAAGCAGATGTGCTAGTAGTATACTGGTATTGTTAGAAATGAGCTGCGTAAGGAATTATTAGTTATGTAAAACAAGGGCTATATGGCCAAGTTGGACTCAAAGAAAAATCCTCAACAAGTAGTAACTGAAAAAAACAGATCAGGCTTTGCCTGTTGGGTTTAACTGTTGGTACTTTCTGTCTACTTCAAAATGCTATTGAATACTGAAAACGATGGTAATTAATCAAGACTAATGAAGTTGTTTGAATTTCCTATTTTGCCGCTCATTTTTGTCTGCTCTTCAGAAGTTTCTGCTTTAGAGGATACACTATTTTCCAGGGTGTAGTAGTAGATTGTTTAGAAACAGATTTTTCTGTCAACTTTCCCATCTACTTTGATGCCACATTTTGAGCTGTCTCTCTTACTCTTCTATGACTTCTTTCTCCTACTGTACAAATGATGGGGTGGGGAGTCATCTACTACTCGTGTTCTATTCATTCTTCTAATATGTCTTTTAAAAGACATAGAATATAATGGTAAGTTTTGTTTATAGATGGAAGTGGAGAAAGGGGTGAGAAGGATGCCAGCAAAATTACAACCTATCCACCAGGGGCAGTCCGCTTTGACTGTGAACTGCGAGCTGTACAAGTCAGTTGTGGATTTCACCATTCAGGTAAAAACAAATAAACCACTGTTAACCATAACATAGTTTTTGTTGTTACTGTTTGGTTGGGTGTTTCTTTAATGTTATATGTATCTCCACTGCTTCATGTTTAATTTTCAGTAAGGATGTACACGGGAGTGTTGTGGTATTGTTTGTAGCCTACTGTCTTTCAGCAGTGCAAAGGACTATAAGTATCATATATTAAGTTACAACAGAACTTGTAAGCAGTTTTTGCATCCCTTGAAAATACCTGTGTGGCACAGCTCTAGCCTTGCATAGAGGTGTTGTGTTGTGGAATCCAGTGTAGATTTCTTACTGTTTCTGTAGGGATTATTAACTGTGCTGTTCGGAAAGGCCAATGAGCAATGGAGCAGTATTACATTAATGTGCATATGTCAGAAAAATACTCTTTTTTGTTTGCTTTTCAGTGGTTTTGATGGAGAATGGTGATGTTTACACATTTGGATATGGGCAGCATGGGCAACTTGGACATGGTGATGTTAATTCCAGGTGAGCTGGTAACTAAAGGTTGTAATTGTGTATTGCTATACTGCTGCATAAAAAGCAGCTAAATTTCTATTTCTCTATAGCTAGCAAGTGTGAAAACTCAAATCTTGTCCAAATAAAGTCAACAAGCTCTTGTTCTGCACTTACTCCCTGTAACCCACTGGATATAGATACAGTAATAGTATTGTTGTACTGTATAAGTAATTTGTTTAATATGTGAAGGTTTCTGTGCATAGTTATTAACATAGCTTTGATATGGCTTAAAAATACTTTTGAAGCTTTGAAATGCTTCTATCTCTTCAATTCTTCCTACGTATATGAGAATGACATTGAAATCTCATTAAGATTTCGTTATTTCTGTGAAATACTACATATGCAATAATTCAAATAGAATGATGTAAATATAGATTAATCTGTTTCTGTTACACCATTGACAGTAGTTCAGTTGTGATAAAAATCTCATTTTTGTTTATTATTACTCTCCAAAATTAAGTCGCTAAGCTTGGGTCTCAGCTGCCTTTTGTAGACACTTATTTTGGATGTCAGCATGAGTGATGTGCACTTTCTTTGTGGTCAGTGGAAATAGAGAACTCAACAGAGAGTGGAGAGCTATTTGACCAACCACCCACTACTTACCTACTTTAGGTATGCTCAGTAGCTCTGTAAACTTTATGGACTTGATTTCCATTGACTACATTGAGAGCATATATAATTAACTATGAGTGTCTTTAATATGAACTTCAAGTTCACCCTTAGTTTCTCTTCCTTAGTATCTTACCTACTCGCTAAAGTGGAAAAAAAAAAAGGCAAAAAATCAGTGTCCTTCCATAAAAGGAAATGCAATTACATCATTGTTTTGACACATACAGATACCATATAACACGTAAGATGGCATTTTGAATAGTAAGAATCATTGAGGTTTTGGGTATGTCCACTAATGCCCAGTATCCTTATGGTGAAAGGCATACAGAGCAGAGCATCCATGACCTGTCTTCAGTTCTGTCATTTCTCTTGTAGCACTGAGATGAAAATTACTGAACATCTATCCTCCTAATCTCTTTGGAGACTTCCAAATCATTTCTTTTGTCAAGTTTCTGAAGAAATCTTCATCATCTTAAAACTTTCATTGGATTCACTAAACAAAAGGGGGAGAGGGAAGGAAGAAAAAGTTTACTGGAAGTGTTACTTTGTATTGACTGCTGTGCCTAATGGTGGTCTCTAAACAACAGTTATATAACCCCTACTCAGTTTGCATTGGTCTGATGAACGCAGTCTGTGTTTCTGCCTATGGTAGAGCCGTATCGCAGATAAGTACTCTGTATTTCATTCCTGGGAATTCTTGGATGCTAGTTCCAAGCTACAACTGCTTTATCTGTCAATTCAAGTCACCACTAGAATTAGGCCAGTTTCTGGGCAGCAGTGGCATTTGTACTGGTAATTTGCTATCTCCTATTTTCAACTTCCATGAAATCACTTGGCTTTTCTGAAGGCATCGGAGCTACCTGCTGTATCTGTCAGAACTTCAGGCAGTATACCCCACATCTGTTGCTTATTTAGACAGAAACTTGATGGAGACCAAATGTAGTTCCAAGTGAGATCCTAGAAGAGTACATGAAACATCCCGTGCCAAAGGATAGTGCTGACCAGGCCTAGAAGCTGAGGAGGTACAAGCAACTTGACACTGATCTTTGTATCAGTCAACAACAGATCCTAGAGAGTGTCTGAAAAAAGCCTTGAAGAAATTTGGAGTATATCCTGTGCATGAGAACTGGCTATAGTACTATATTGCTGTTTAGCACCATCATTCAAATGATAATTTCCTCATTGATGTACTTCTTTTTCCAGCTTTAAGTAGAGATCTCTCCTCTGTCCTCACAGTAAGGGATTCAGAGAAGGAAACAGGGAATCCTTATGCAGAGTTCCACCTCAGTTGGGACGCAGTGGTGCTCAGATGGCCAGCTCCAGCCAGGTCAGTGGTATGTCAGTCATGCAGTGTGTCACATTGCCTATATTGACCTCAGGAAGACCATCATCTTCTGAATCCAGGAACTGATACTCTACTGTGTTTCTGGGAGAGAGAGGGGAGTAAAAAAAGACCCAAGTAATATTTAGGCAGCCTAGCTAGTATACCTCAATATGGGGGACTCTGAAAACAAGACCTGTCAGGAAAAATACAGAAACTCTCATTTTCATCTGTGGGAGCTATCTTCATTGCCAGATGAAGCAATGATGGAAGTTCCTGGGCTTATCCTTTCAGAGACTTCTGTCTTGCAGTGTAAAGATTTAGTCATAAGGCCATATTTTAAAAAAGTCTTGAAAATGCTTAACTACTTTGAATTCTGTGCACCTGTCCTCAATTAAGGGGACTCTGGACTCCTCTGTTAGAGTATGGTAAACATCATGCATTCTTCTTCCTGTTCCAGTAGGAGTGAGTTGTGTTACATGCCCTAGAAGGACTTTGGACTTTTTTTATGTGCACAAGCAAAAAAAACAGCAGAAAGGGAGAATGAGATTTGCAAAAAAACATTAACAGAACAGAGATGGTGTGAAGGAGCAAGCAATATGTATGTACAAGATGGTGTTACTTTGTTTTCTCCAGCAGAGCCTTTAGCCATTCACAGATGGACCACTTAAAAATGCAAGTGAACTTGTTCCTGGGAGGCCATTTTTTTCTCTATCAGTATACTGGAGCCATTAAACTAGTCTCTGTAAGCTTTCTGCTATAAAATCCACAGTAGCAGATGTTAAGCTGTTCACTACGTGAAGAATTTGTCAGTCTGTGCTTATATTCTTCTCAAATTAGATGCTGGTGAATAGAAACTCAGTGGAAGCAAGAAATGCTTTGCAGTATCTAGTCTTGGTGAAAAATAGCATGTCTTGTATTCAGGTAAGCAAAGGCCTGTTTGTTCTTGATGCTTCTCTGATGAAGCTGGGACTTAAAACTTGTATTTTTTCTGTTATTTTTCAAAATACACCTGCACTTCTTGTACAAACTGTTGACTTCAGCACTGTGTTAGGAAGCACATGATCTGGCAGTCAAGTGCCAGGAATGGAACAATTGAAGACAATGTTGATGTGATTTTGCTTCTGAAGGTTCAACAATAACATGGAAGAAAACTGAGCAGACCTTCCCATGGATAGTCAGCTATGTGATATTTGAAGCCAAGGCAGAGAGACAAGATCCTATGAATATCTCTAGGAAAAAAAATACATGTGTTCCATCATCTCTGACAGGACCATGTTTCCAGATGCATTGTCTAATTATTTTACTTCAGCGGTGCAGTTCAGGTCTTATCTTTTCACCAAACTTCCAGTTACTTCTAAGATCCAGAAAGCTCCAGTTAGTTTTTAACTCTGTACTGCCCAGTTCTGCCTGCAACTGACAGAAATTACTACTGATTTCTTTTTACCCACTGCACAGTAACAGCCAATGGTGACCCTGAATTTCCAGCACCAGTCAGCTGCCCCACGTGCCCTCTTCCTGGACCTGGCAGGCAGCTGTTGTCTGGTGAGGTACCATGGACAGCGATTGTTCAACCTTCCCACAGGACGAGCTTGCAAAGACCGCATCTGTTGCTGGAAATGCTTCCCCTTCAGGGTGGAAAAGGCTTTCAGTGTGGACAGCCAAAATGCTTTTGGACCTTCTGCATGATCCTGAGTCAGCTGATGCATGTATATCTGCTGCTTTTCCTTTAGTAAGCTTACATTTTCCCAAGGGGCCACAGGTTACTTTCTGTACAGTTGAGGTTGATCTTTTGTGATTGACCTGTGTCAAGTATCCGTCTCATATGCAGAAGCCACAGAGTCTGTGAGTTTGACAGCAATGCGTCCTTCAGCTCCATCCCGGAAGAACACTTCATCCTTTCTTCTGTTTAGATGGAGAAACCTGGGCTATCGAAGCTTTGTCCAGAGTCTCTCACTCCTGTCTATCTATGCTGAGCTTTTCTGTCTTGACTTTCATAAGGACAGGGAAATGCTCAATAGCATCAGAAGTTTTAAATTCCATATATATCAGTCAAACTGGGTTACTGTGTTTTTCCAAGTCCCTCCTCCTTTTATGAAGTGAAAACTATTTTCCTGTAATTTAACTTTACTTTTTTGACATAGTTAAGTGTCTTAACCTTTTTCCTGTTCATTTCTTCAGTTCACGCAATGTAGTTGGACATTCTAAAAGTTAGGTGATCTTAATAAAATTGCTATTTAAGAAGAGGATAACATACTACATCTCTCTATGTTAGTTTCTTGTCTGGTTTTGCTCTGCTGATGCCAAGGGAATATCATACACAGCATTCAACTGACATTGCTGATAGGGTCAATTGGCAAAAAAAGAAAGATAAATAGTTTTGGTGATAATATCTTAGCTTTTATGCATCAAAGAGATGAAACGTTCACTTTTTTTTACAAGCATAGGATGAATAATTCTCTGCCTACAGCTATTATAATTTTGAGGGAAAGGAAAAAACCTTTAATATATTTCCCTTTAACATGAATGATTTTGGATTAATTTTGAATTTATTTTTTTTTTAGGTTGCTTTTTGTTTTGTTTTGTTTTGTTTTTTTTTCTTTAGTGCCTTTTTGAGCATCTGTAAAGTTAATGGGAAGCAAATGTAATATTCCTTCTGGTTTTAAAATGTTTTGTCATTGGTGCTCCTAAACTTTGCTCTGTGTGGCTGTATTTAATCTTACTAGTGTCCAAACCCAAGTACCTATAGACCAACAAAGGCTTCTAAATTTGAGTAGTATTTTGTGCATCCTCTTAACAGATTTTATGCTGCCCTTCAGTCTCTGCATCTTCACTAAAATAACCCACTGGAAACCACAAAGGAATAATTTCTTCCTGTATGCCTCCTTCAGATCTTCAACCTGTCTTCGTGCTGCATTTCTCTGTTACACATTTCCATATTCCACATCTGCCCATATACCCTTTCCTTACTGAATACATATTGCCTTTCCTTCCTTCTACTTTGACTTCTGTTTTACCTGCAATTCAGCCTAAATCAGCACATCCAGATAACCAGTCTTTTTGCACATCAGCTGCTAAACAATTGCTAGGTAGCTGTGGGCTGACACTTTGTTGTTTTTCTTTGACTGTTTTTTTTTAATTGTATTTTAGCATAAGACAACCTGTTCTTGTTTTAGATTAACCTACTTTTCAAAGTGCATGTTTAAAAGTTTAAACAGTGCTGATGTTGTCTGGGGTCAAGAGTTTTCAAACATGGGTTATTTGGGAATGTTTTCTTCAGATTCACACTCTTTAAGTCCACAATAAATTTCAAGTCTAGGTAGATGCTCATTAGGGATTCAGTCTGGTACAGTTCTTGTAGGCTCCTGTGCACTTTGTTGGGATTGAGATAAAAAATGTTATTTTTAGTATCTCATACTTGTTTCTTTTTATCTTTTCTGCTATTTCTATTCCAAGTCATCACTTCAAGTTTTCTTTCTTTGCTTCTTGGCCATCCTATTGGCTTTTTTTCCCCCTTCATTTTTACTGGAATGGGAAATGTATTGTCTTATTGCTGTTCATATTTGGAAGGCACATGGATTAAGCTTTTTCATATCTGTCTGGAAAACAGTTTGGAGAGGTTTTTTTTTTCTTCAGTCTATGAGTTTGATGGAGAGCAGTTTTTTAATGCCTTATTCTCCATTAGAAAGCTGATGGAGGTGGGTAGACCTTCTCTTTCTTTTATAATTCCCTAGACAGTGATATGAAGAGGGCCATATCAGTATTCCTAATTGTACTAGGGTACCAACCGTGTAAGACTTTGATTGCTTGATGAAGCAAACAGGTTTTTAAGTGCTTAACTGGCACCCTCACAACAACTTTACTGCTACTGTTCATTGCAGTAGATTTTGCAGAAGTACATATACATGCACTCATATGTTGGTGTAACTCGAATCCTATAACAATATGTTAAATGAACCTATTTTTATTCTATGCTAAACTCTGAGTTGAAGTTAACAGAGGGTACTTCATCCGATTTCCTGTAATAAGAGGGCATAAACTTCAATATCCAGTACAGTCTTTCAAACCTCTTTTAATTTACCACGTAGGACATTGTTTGACTCTGACTCCCTGAGTATGTAAACATAGTGAATATATTTCACAGTGATAGAAATCCTTATCATACTAATATGTGTGTTAAACATTGCATTAAGGTTGTATTGACACAAAATTAAATTTTTTTTCATATAGGGGATGTCCCACTTTGGTGCAAGCATTACCAGGTCCTAGTACACAAGTTACTGCTGGGAGCAACCATACAGCTATTCTCTTAATGGATGGCCAAGTCTTCACTTTTGGAAGTTTCTCAGTAAGGAAATTATAATATTTACTTATAGAAATAAACTCATAGTTAATGTATTGTTCAAAGACCTTTCAAAACTGCTTATACTTGCTCTTGTAGAACCACTCTTGACTTCTGCATGTTTTTTGTGTCTATAACATTTAAAAACGTGGCCTCTAATATTGTTGTGGTTAGAAAAGCATAACACCAGAAATTCGTGGTGGTTTTTATATTATTATGAGAACAGGGATTTAAATATGGGTTATTTTTAAGGTGTGCCATAAACTCTTACTGTTGCAAGCTCAGTTGCAAACAAACAACCTATTGCATATGCCTGTCTGTCTGCATTTTGTTAGAAGACATAAGTGTTTTGTTTTCTTTCACAGAAATGGCACTGAGTTGCAGAAGTTGTGCTTACACTTGAGGGGAGATTATTGCTCAGTGTAACACAGTATAACTCTCTCTTCTGTGATATCTGCATGAGGCATGTTCTCCTATGTCCATGTGAAATGCATTCTTATATTCACCAAATAAGCACTTCAACATCATTTAGTTCCCCTTCATCCTGACTTTAGGCCTTTGCGCCTTCTTGCCTTTGCAAATACCCCTTTACTTCAGTCTCTCCAGAGTCTTCTGCTGTTCCTGCTTTCCCACTAATGTCCTTCTGGCAAAAGTTAGAGCACAGTTATCGAGCTATTTTTACAAGCTTTAAAAACTGTGTACTGCCAAACACAACAGAAGAGAAATTTCACCTTCTGAAATGTGTCTTATTACAAAAAATAAAAGGCAAAGACTGAAATCCTAGAAGTAGAAAATAAAGTTTTGAATTAAGTGTGCCACAAGATGGCTCTTTGGTTAGGTAATATTTTGTTGTTTTGCAGACTTTTAAGTAAGAGCTTCGGTGTCTGTGTTTTTGTCAAAAGTGACTTGGACACATAAAAGTTTAAGCTTTGACTTGGAGTGAAACTTAGCCCCTGAAAAATCACATTCACTCTCAGAAGCAGATTTTAAAAGCCTGTCTCCTGACTGAGGTTTTTTCTTACTCTAAAAAAAAAAAATGTACACCATATTTCGACCACCTGTTCTATGTGTCTGGTTTTAATACTGTGATGCTTAAAAGTAAAGCTTCATAAAGTTAAGCTCAAAATCAAGTATGTTTCCTGAAAATGTCTTCACTTAACAGTGTTATGTAGAAAGAGAGGTAATGTGCTGAACAGAGGGTATTTGCTGTACATGCGTGTTTCTTCTCCCTTAACATTTTAAATTAAAAGTTACCTTAACTTCATTAGTATGCAGTGAATTTCTTTTGCCTGAGTGAGGTGGATGGAGTCTGAACAGGTTTATTGTAGCAGTTCTTGGCACGTA
Source organism: Megaceryle torquata (assembly GCA_024611175.1). Taxonomy (NCBI): domain Eukaryota; kingdom Metazoa; phylum Chordata; class Aves; order Coraciiformes; family Cerylidae; genus Megaceryle; species Megaceryle torquata. Next base: position 62,104 of record JANIJG010015920.1, read on the forward strand.
TTAAGTACAGTGTAAGAACTGTTGGTCCCATCTCTCAGTAGCTAGTTGTACATAGGAAATAAGGCCCTGTATCTCCCCATCAGGATATTAACCATAGAATCATAGAATGCCCTAGGTTGGAAGGGGGTTCCAAAGGTCATCTAGTCCAAACCCCCTGCAGTAAGCTTCAACATCTGTAACTAGGTCAGGTTGCTCAGAATCTTATCAAGCCTGACCTTGAGTGTCTCCAGGAATGGGGCCTCCATGACCTCACTAGGCAACCTGTTCCAGTGCTCCACCACCCTCATGGTAAAGAACTTCTTCCTAATGTCCGAAATGACATATTAACAAGCATATGCAGAGGTGCTTGCTTAGGCACCTTTATGCTCATTGTAGATGAAGCTTGGTGTTCTAATCAACTTCCAGGTATTTAAAAGGTGATTTCTCTGTAAGACTTACAGTTCATATTAGTTCAGGTTTGAGTGGAATTCTGACTGGCTGAATCTGAATGTACATATTTGGTTTTTTGTTTTTGTTTTTTTTTAATTTTCTCAATTAATTCATCACTTGATTAGACAGAAGTTATTTGAATATTAACTACTGAAGAAGAATAATGCTTTTATATTTGATTCTGGAGATGGAAAGGAGGGGTATCCATCATGGAGAGTTTGAGTTGCATTAAAAAAAAAAACAACAAAACAACCCCAAACAAAAATAATAATTAAAAAAAAAAGGTCAAAAAAAGCACTCAAACTTAACTGAATAGGGAGAAGAATATCTGTCATTATCTTGTCCCTTGTATTTAAATGTGTAATGCTTCACTGAGTAACCGTTGCTTTTTGAAGGTCATTTTGTGATAAACTATCTGTTCCAGATTACTAATTTTATATATTGAAACTATCAAAATAGCTTGTTCATCTTACTGTTGCTTCCTAATTCTTGCATTCTCTCTGTAGAAAGGTCAGCTTGGGAGACCAATTCTGGATATGCCCTACTGGAATGCAAAACCAGCACCTATGCCTAACATAGGCTCTAAATATGGACGCAAAGCAACATGGATTGGAGCTAGTGGAGACCAGACTTTTCTCCGGATCGATGAAGCTCTCATTAATTCTCATGTCCTTGCTACATCAGAGATATTTGCAAGCAGGCATATAATAGGCAAGAGCCCTTCTATAATATTTTAAGTGCTTATAGAAGTAGTGGAGGAAATCATAGCTTTCGTCACGCAAACTATAGAGAAGCAACAAGTCAAAAATATGAAGGCAATTAAAATATTTGGATTTTCTAGTTTTACTGGACATGGTGATCCTAGCTTAGCTCCTTTAGCAATTAAGATTTTTAAAAATAAGAATGTCTTATTTAAAAATACGTCTAAACTTGCACTTAAATCCTCCTGTGTTTAGGTTTTGCTGCAGCAGTGTATCTCTTCTTCCCTACTATATTAACGCTTCATGTATAGAAAATGCAGCGTAATGAGTGAGGCTTCATGTTTTTCTTCTTTTTTTGCTCCCTGATCTAGGTTTGGTGCCAGCTTCAATATCAGAACCTCCTCCTTTTAAATGTCTTCTGATAAACAAAGTAGATGGCAGTTGCAAAACATTCAATGATTCTGAGCAGGAAGACCTTCAAGGTTCTGGTGTGTGTCTGGATCCTGTCTATGATGTTATTTGGAGGCAAGTGTGGATTACAGTTATTAAAGTCATAGTCTAGAAATACTTTTTAAAATATTTTGGCAGGCTGGAGATTTGTTTATGGTCATTTCCCTGGTAAATGAAAGCAATTTCTAGTCTTCCATGTATCTTTATTCACATTTTTTTAGATGATTTGTTCAAGTAGGCCCAAAAAAAGTATCTTGCCCAATTTTTTTTTATTTCTCTTCTTTATTCATTTCATTCTCATCATTCTCATTCCAATCTCATTATATATGGGGGACCCCAACCTATTCTGTTTATTTGCTCTTTTTATACTTCCCTTGCTCCATTTACTTAACACTTCACTGAATAATTTTCTTGCCATACCCTGCTTCCACAGTGTTATGTCTTATGTCTTTCTCAGGTGTTAGTGGTTGACTTGAATAGAAGGGGTGGAGTAACAGTATTTTTTCAGTTCTGTTATTTTGGAAGGTCAAAATAAAGATTTTTAATTTTGATGGCACAGATGCTCAAATTACAGTTGTATCTATTTCACAGTCTTTGGTGTGGTTGCTTTTTACTGGAGACTTTGAGCAGGTGCAGAACATAAGCCCTTGTACCAAGACAGAATCACAGCATCCAATTCTTGTATAATGATTTAAAAGCTATGTTAGCCAGGATTTAAGGGAGAAATTTGAACTGTCATCTGAGTACAAGTGATGGATGATGCTTAAACTGTTTGAAGACTTTGCCAAAACAAGAATAATCACTTGCAGTTAGAATAAAGCACCACTTAACATTGAAGCCTATTTCCTAAACATGTTCCTTTATAACATCTGAACAGGACAAGGGGCAGTGGATTCAAGCTTGAGCACAGGAAGTTCCACCTTATCATGAGGAAGTATTTCTTTGTTGTAAGGGTTACAGAGCACTGGAACAGACTCCCTGGAGAGGTTGTTGAGTCTTCTTCTCTGGAGACTTTCAAGAGCTGTCTGGATGCATTTCTGTGTGATCTGCCCGAGTTCTGTCCTGCTCTGGCAGGGGGGTTGGACTCTATGATCTTCGGATGTCCCTTCCAACCCACAACATTCTGTGATTCTGTGAACTTATTGGATGGCTGTAGTTGTGCATTATGCACGTCCCCAGCATTGTTTGAATCTCATTAGCTAGGTACCTGTTCCTACTTAAATTATGCTGAGATTTGAAATGAGGAAAAGTAGCACCCACATACCTAAAAGCTCTTGGTCTTGTTATTATCAGAATGAACACACTGAAAGACTCAGTTTATGAAAAATGCAGTTATCGATGGCCATGGGAAAGCAGAAGACTTCAGGGGAGAAAAGATTGACAGTCAACTAGATATAGCGCACTAAAATGGTTATTCAGCTTGAGAAAGTTCAGAGTCAGATGTTAAAGATACTATGAATAAGCATGGATTTAGATGTTCTGCAGTCCCCAGATTTTTGCAAAACTAAATCTAGAGCTTAAATACTTAACCAAAGAGTGGATTCTTGGGAGTCTGTGCAGATTTACTTCTGTGTTAAATTTCATTCTTGCTTAATAGAAAATATTAGAACAGTCTAAAGAAGTGACATGTTAATGAATATACTTACTAGTAGTGAAATATTTGGTATGTTGTTATTCCTGGGCATTTTTATTCATGCCTATTTAAGTGAACGTGGCAGTTTTTCTGTGCAGAGACACCTTTCTTGATTAAATACATTTTAAAGATTTTCTTCACAGCTTTGTGACTTCGTTTTTCAGGTACTAGTGAAATTCAAGTGGTTAAATAATTCTACGTGTCTGTACATGAACTCACACATTGCTAACTCATTGAAATTCTGAATACATATGGTGTTCTGTAATATTTGGAGTTAAATCTTTTTCTTTCTGTTAGTTAGACCATCTTAGCCCCATTTGGATTTTTAGAACAGTGTACCAAGTGAAAATTCCTTTTGTGCCTGTTCAGAACATTCCTGTAGGCCTATGTCTTCTGTTTCTTCCTTTTACATAGTAATATCAAAGACTTCATTTTTTTCATTGTCTTTTTCTCCATGTCTTTCACCATGAGGGTGGTGAGACACTGGAACGGGTTGCCCAGAGAGGTGGTGGAAGCCCCATCGTTGGAAGTTTTTAAGACCAGGCTTGATGGGGCTCTGAGCAACCTGCTCTAGTGGGAGGTGTCCCTGCCATTGGCAAGGGGGTTGGAACTAGATGATCTTTAAGGCCCCTTCCAACCCTGACAATTCTATGATTCTATGTTAATTTTTAATATAGAAAGTCTTTGTATTCCCTTGTTTATGCTGCCCTTTTCTATAATCTTAAAAATTTGTAAGGTGATGCTATCCTTTTAAAAAAGCCCAAACAAAATATGTTGGATTTCTCAAGATCTTTTTACTCTTATCTGAAGGTGAGTAGCCCTTTTACTTTCACTTTGCATCTTTATTGGTTTTGAGCACATCTGCACTATATTTAGTACTTCACTAGTTACTTCATGCTTCTTAATAGATTACAGCATTTTAATATTGATTAGCTTTGAAAAGTGTTTTCTGACATTTGTAAACCTGTAACTTGGACTTGAAGTATAATAATGTTTTTACGTCTTTCCATTTGCTAGTTTGTTAAGCTAGTAAAGTTTATATGTATTTTGGTGTAATGATGTTCAGTTTTAAGAGTTTGTACAAGGACATCTACATTTTATATTAAATAGCTTATAGAATTTAATTATATTTTCTTATTTTGTTTTTAGGAGGTAAAAGGGATTTTTTTATTCTGTTTTATCTTGCTCTAGGTTTCGACCAAATACGAGGGAACTGTGGAGTTACAATGCAGTAGTTGCCGATTCCAGACTTCCCTCTGCTCCAGACATGCAATCCCGGTGTAGTATTTTGAGTCCAGAACTTGCTCTACCAACAGGTTCCAAAGCCCTGACCACCAGATCTCATGCAGCTTTGCACATTCTAGGTATACATTTATAGTTCATGAGTCAGAAGCTTAGATGAAGTGAAGAAACATGACAACGTATAAATGAATTGTAATCTAACAGCTTTCTGCCTTCGAGTTAAGATTTTTACTTTGTAGTCTTTCAGCATTATTCTTAACACTTAGGAACTAGCTGATATGCATTAATTCTAATAAAAATAGTTACCTTCTGCCACCCTAATGATGCTAGAAGATTTTAGAGTTCAAATGGAACCTGCAACTAAAGGTCAGCATAATAAAGTAAGAGACCTTCTTAGGTGAACTTTTTTTGGACAATCTGCAGAATAAAGTCAGTACTGTTAAGGTAACCTGGAGTCTTGCAAAGACAGGAAAAATGTGCTCTTAAATAAGCTACTTCTGTTTTAAAGTAAATGCAGTATCTAAAAGTCAGAATTTACTCTTTGCATTTTTGTATAATGGGACATTAAGAGTAATAGGATTTCCTTTCGTAATCTGAAAATCCTGTCAAACCAAAAAATAATCTCACTCTATTCACGTATAAACTGGCCACATGCAACATACTCAGTGCTTCGAAGCATAGCTTTGGAAGTTACTTGAGCTCACTTGCTGACTGATAGTGATGAGTTCCTGTCCTTCTCCCTTCCTTGTGTATTAGAGACATGATAAATTTTGACTTGAACAGTACTATTTTGTGTTTGATTCAGAGTAAGGCATGTTAGATACTCATGTATATAAAACAAAATGCCTTTTATGAAGTCTTTTAAATCTGCCCATAATTTCATGACTATTTCAACTCTTTTTTGTTAATATAGAAAATGTAAAAGGGGGATGGGTGTTGCTGGCAATTCATTTACCATTGGAAAAGTTGCAAAGCAGAGTTAAATCACATTTCTTGTGTGTTCTGGAAAATTAATAAATTGGAATTGATCTTCAGTAGTGAACCTTGAGGTTCTACAGCAATAACCTGTGACCTAATCAAAGTTAGAATGGTATTTGGTAGCTTATTTATGGTTTAGGGACAGAACAGTTAGGTTGTATAGTTCTTTGTAACTAGTATTCATTTCCATTTCACTGATTGTAATAAACAGTAAGATATTTTGAGTTCTTTCTAATTTGCTTTCTTTTAGGTTGTCTTGATACTTTGGCTGCTATGCAGGATTTAAAAATGGGTGTAGCAAACACAGAAGAGGAGACTCAAGCAGTAATGAAAGTTTATTCTAAAGAAGACTATAGTGTTGTTAACAGATTTGAAAGTATGTACACAGTAAAATTTTATAGCACAAACTGATCAGGCTTGTGGAATAAATGACTAAGATTAACTGTATTTTTGTTTTGTTTTGTTTTGTTTTGTTTTTTCTGCAGGTCATGGAGGAGGCTGGGGTTATTCAGCCCATTCAGTAGAAGCTATCCGTTTCTGTGCTGATACAGATATTTTGTTAGGTGGTCTTGGCCTTTTTGGAGGTAGGGGCGAATACACGGCTAAAATAAAGGTAATGTTTGATTTTGTTTTGTTTTGTTTTTTAAACAATATTTTGTGTCAATCAGAACTTCAGAAGTGTCACCTAAAGCCAATAATTTTGCTTATTGATGAATGGGTGGTTTACTGTGTATTAAAAGCATTATTATAGAACTAGAAGAAGGCTTCTCAGTGAGTAGTAACAAACCTTACACAGGTAAGGTGAATGAATTAGAGATCTGAGAATTATTATTCTTAAATATAGAAAATTGGCCTATTCTTCTCGTCACTAAATGCTATGCCATCTTACCACTGTCTTAAGCAGATACGGTAGTGGGTCAAATGGTTCTGTGATCTGTTTACACAAAGCTCAGAGGTCCACTTGTAAAAAAATGTAGTGGACTTCAGGTTAGAACCACACCCTGTGTCAGGATACATGAGGGACTGCTTCTCAAAAACAATACCTGGAATTGCTTTGGTACCAGCTTCTCACTGTCTCTGCCTCTTCTTTATCAGACTGCTCTCTAAATAGCATCTCAGGTGGGCTTCTTCAACTGAGAGTGGCACCAAACATGCTTAACTCTGCTTTGTGCCAAATGTAGGGATGATTAGGGCTGGAGCATGTGCATGGATGTTAAATAAATAAATAAACAACCCGACTCTGTGTGATAACAGAGCTCTGGTTTCTGATAATTAGCTTCTGTTCCTGCATTTAATAGAGATTTCGGAAACTCCCCAAAAGACATTGTGACGAAAGGATCTAATGTCTGCCTGAGATGCATATTCAGAATGTTAATGTTATTTGTCATTTAGTTGGGTTACTGAGTTTTCTATTTTCAGATGAATAGGTTTGAAGGTTTGTTTTAGGGAAATGAGTGACATACGCTTAGCAGTAACATAAAACAATAGGAGATCCAGAATAAGTAGTTGTACTTTAGTTTAACACAAGGACTGAGAGTTGCTAATGATTAAGGAAAGACAAGAAAAGTGTGACTAATGTTTGAATACTAAAAGGTAGTAATGCTATGAAAGCACTCTAGTATTTAATTTTTTTCAATTTGTTTCTGGATTAGCTTATAGCCAAGATAAGAACTGCCAGTCCTACCCCAGGTAAACTGTGTATTAAGCTCACAAGAGAAGTCGTAGACATATATTGGGTCATTTTTCAAACTCATCAAACTGTAGAAATTACTTTTTGATTAAGAAACCCAAGTTCTTTCGAAAAAGGTATCATCTTTTTCCTAATCACTCTTTGTGACACTATTGACTAGCTCTGCTGAGCCTAACACTTAAGATGTGTTTTTACCTCTTTTCTTACTCCACCAGTTGTTTGAATTGGGTCCAGATGGGGGAGACCATGAGACTGATGGAGACCTTCTTGCTGAAACAGATGTCTTAGCATATGATTGTGCTGCTAGGTAAGATGTTTTCCTTACCTATTTCTGCCTACTTCTTGATCTTTATTTTTATTTTCTTCACACACTATTTTAAATTACTTTTCATATCAACAGTGATGGTCTACATCACTAGAAGTTAATAGCAAGTGATGTAAAACTTAAAGTGTGTTGGGTAAAGTAGTAAAGCACTAAATACCTCACCGAGCCACTATAGTACAAATTGAAAGAGGGAAAAATCATTTCACACTTACTTTTGTATAAAGCAAAGTCAAGTCCCGTATTTCTGTGATGAGAAGACAAGACAAAACATTGCAGCAGCTCTTTTCAATGCCTGTCAAAAGCGTGATTTCAAGCACAAATGGGTATTAGCATTAAACAGCTTTATTTCTTATTGTAATAAGTTTAATAATGATCATAACTGAGAAGTGTTACTATGCCTTGGCGCTTTAGAATACAAGCAGTTATTGCTTGGCAGGTTTTATGCATTATGAATGGGCTTAGCCTCTTTTTCATCCCCTATTTCGGAATAAAGTAAGATTCAAATAATCTATGACTGATGGCTTAATTCTTTTGTATCAATAATCATAAATAAATATTCTGTTACTTTCTTAAATACTCATGTGTAGCTCCTAAAAATTAATGCATAAACTGTCATTTACAAAATTTTTCTGAAATTGAATTAAAAGAATATAATTAATACTTCAAGTATTATGTATTTAATAGAATTGGGTTTGTGTGTGTCAGTTTCTCTCTCCATACTCTTTGGCGTTTGATATCTGATTGTTTCAAAGTGCAAGATCAAGCTAGACTTTGGTGTTTGTAGATCCTTCTGATTTTTATTTTTTATTACTACAATATTTTTCAACAAAGTATTGTAAAATTTTGACTATTTACTCAGGATTAATAACTTTTATAACATTATCACCTTTTTGTACAAACAGGGTGCAATTCATTAAAGATTAATCTAAAAACTAATTCACATATATCTTTTAAAATTTACTTCTCCCAGAGAGAAGTATGCAATGATGTTTGATGAACCAGTACTCCTGCAAGCCGGCTGGTGGTATGTAGCCTGGGCAAGAGTGTCAGGACCTAGCAGTGATTGTGGATCTCATGGACAGGCCTCTATTACTACAGATGATGGGTATATTTCCTTTTTTCTATATTCTTAAATGCAAAAGAGGAGAGCTAACATTACTTGAATAATAATTCAATTATTTCTCTTCCAGTGTTGTATTTCAGTTTAAAAGTTCCAAGAAATCAAATAATGGTACGGATGTTAATGCAGGGCAGATCCCACAGTTACTATACAGGTAATATTTTGGCCTCCATTTAGAACAATTTACTGACAAGTTTTATAAACAGAAGATCTATTAAAGTAAGCATGTTTCGTTAAGTTGTTATTGTATTAAGCTAAGGAAATCACTGTCTGAAAAATTCCAGGAAAACAGTGTCTTTGAGAAATAGATCCCTTATACCAGCATTAATTTCTATGCAGTTTTTCTTGCAGATGTTCTTTGTGTACTATTGTTCTAAGACTTTCATTTACTTCTGTAGAGCCTCATGATTTCATCTAACATAGTACATTTTTTTGCTTGTTGGGAAGTATTCTATTTAGGAAGCCTCAGTTTAGGAGCATTTTATCAGAGGATTTTAATGAAGAAAAAAACACACAAAACCCCCCCCAAAAAAGCCTACTAATTGTGCTGTACAATAAGTTATCATAAGTGCATTATTCCTATGACAAATGTTAGGCAACTGTTTTAAAAAGCAAGCCTCTTCTATGTTATCCATAGACCCCTGTCTTTCCACTGGAAAGTTTCATTTTGACAGATGCATATAAAGTCCTGGTATAAGTTATTAATTGTTTGGGTGACCTCTACGGAGAGATGGCTGTAGCCAAAGACAGACAAGCCTTGTGGCCTCTTGAAGGAAGGATATAGCGGAAGAGCCATGAGTGGCACAAAAGGAAAGGTGCTGCAGTAAAAAATGCTCCCTCTATCATTCTACATCCACGTGTATTTTGCCTCTACAAAATTGGTGCTCTTAAAGGTGTAACATTTCTAGTCTTAAAAATGTCACCTGAAGAAATAAATAATTTCATATGTAATTAAATCTTGACTTTACTTTCAATTGTCACAATTCTGCCAGTTGTACAGAATTCAAGATATTTGATTACTGGTCTAGAAGGATTAGGAACTGGAGGAGGTTAACATTGAACATTTTTTTTGATAATTACCTTAAACTTTTCTTCTACGTTTGTTCCACTTGAACAATACAAACTACTAAAAGCACAGATTTCAAGTCAGTTCTTAAATTGTTCTTCCAGGCTGCCAACAAGTGATGGCAGTGCATCCAAAGGAAAACAGCAAACCAGTGAACCTGTACATATTTTAAAGAGATCTTTTGCTAGAACAGTCTCGGTGGTGAGTATTATCAAGAATCTTCTTTGTTTCCTGCAGGTTCGTTCATACTTAGAAAACTGAAAGACATAGATGTGGAAAAAACTAATGATATATTTCTTTCTGCTTTAACAAACAGAAGTTAGGTACACTGATATATAGAACATTATATTTTTTCAATTTTCCTGAAGATTTCAGATGTAAACTTTAAGCTAAGCTAAGCTTGATATTGATTGAGGATGAGAGACTAGAAATGTATTTGTTTACAAGGCTGAGCTACTCAGTTTTGGGTACTCCCTGCCCCAAGGCATTAGTATTAGCAGGCTTTATTTTCTATATGGTCTCTTCAGTGGCTTTTAAATTACCATCATTAATTACTCATTGGTGAGATTCATTTTCTGCTTGGATGGATTGCAATTTACATTGAGGATCACAGCATTTAATTGAACTTTGATAAGATGAGGTGATAAGTATTAATAGCCCTAGTGAACTGCAACTATTGATAGAAGATAGTCTGCAGTTCTTCACATACGAGGAGATTGGTCAGATTTTACGGAATACTGCATGAAGCTGAAATGCAGTATTATCATCTAGGATAAGGCCCATTCTCTCTCTGTGTTTTTGAAATACAGTCTCTTCCTTATGTATTACAAGCATTGATTATTTTAGTTTTGGTTCCATCCTGGTTTACATCTTATACTGCATTGCATGTACGGTCAGTATTCTCAGCTGAGAGTTACACTGACGTTACTGCCTCCATATGGACACTTGCAGTCCGATTTTCCTCAGTCAGCTTGATTTCTCTAATTTATGTATTCTCCACTTCTTCAGTATTCTCTAGTGATGTGGATGATCTGCTCCTGTTCAAGTTTCTTTTAGAAATATATTACCTACACAATTCTTTATTAATCATACTATCAACATAGTAATAGCTGCTCTTAATACATGCTTGGTTAAAAATATTTGCATTAAGTTATGGACTCCTGTAGCTTTTAATACTTCACTTTGTATCATCCCTCTTCATTATCTTGCTGCTGTTATCTGAACTGGGCCAAGAGGAGAGTTCTGACTTTCTGGAGCATTATGCGTTATATATAGCTAACTTTGAATACTCATCTTAATTGTTGCAGCTTGAAGGTGTACCTGCAGCCTGGAGCTTCTAAATGCCAAATACTTGTAGTTTGCCTTCTGTGGTACTTCACAAAACTATTGACCACATTTAAAGATAGTAGAAACAAATTTTTGGATGAACAGAACTTTAAAATCCTCATATTTCATGTGAATTATCATGTGCTTCTGTTGAACTTTCAAGTACTGTAAATGGGATATAGTTCCCATGATCCTGCAGATCATGACTGCTTAAAAACAAAGGGAAGACAGCCTTGATAAGTCTTTATTGTTATGATAAGAATGTATTCTGTTGAAAGTAGGTATTACACTATTCGTATGCAGATGAAGCAAGTAAAATTTACTGAAACACCCGTATTACCAGTGAATACAAACAGTTGGTAGTTCTTAAATAACTGAGAGACTTCCACACACATAACATTATAACATGTTGTAAATTGCTTTTAGCATGATATCACAGGGATGTTTTCCCTACATTCTCAGCACTCTTTTTTTATTCTCAAGCAAATAGGGTTTCTATGTTGTATGGTATACAGACATGAATATATTTTCATAATGAGCATGGATATAGATACTATTTGCTTTTTTGTTGTATATTGATACTAAAAGTTCACTTTTTGTTTTTAACACAAAATGTATCTTCTGTAATCTTCATACCCTGAAATAGGAATGCTTTGAATCTTTATTGAGCATTCTGCACTGGAGCTGGACAACACTGGTGCTGGGAGTTGAAGAACTTCGTGGACTTAAAGGATTCCAATACACTGCTACTCTTCTGGATTTAGAAAGGTTGCGTTTTGTGGGCACTTGCTGCCTGAGGTTGCTGAGGGTCTACACCTGTGAAATATATCCAATGTCAGGTATTCCTCTTAATTAGTTTCATATTTATCTGCAAATAATAATCTACAGGACATTCAAAATTTGATCAAAGCATTCATGTAGTGTATAAGATGAAATAGATTATGGAGATGGTTTTATTGGAACAATTAAGAGACTTTCTGCCAGAAGAGGGATATTTGCAATTATCTGCATAACCGAGCATCCAGCACCACGTTCACACTGTGACTTGTGTGCATTTTAAATTTGATTCCTTGTTTTGTTTGACAGTTGGGTTCTTTTGGACTATTTGTATCTTTTTTTTTTTCCTGTTTAGGTGGTGAGCACAATTTAAATTTGAAAGACATTATCTGATATTCATGCCTGTAGTTCAACAATGCTCATTTAAAATGCAGCATATGTAATGAAAGACTGGATAAATGGAAGTTTCTGTTCTTCAGGTTTCTTTGATGTTTGCCTTTTGAAATTAAATTATCTGAATATAGATTCGTCAGTGTTGCTAAATTCTAGTTGTTTTACCTGCATGCAGAATGTGCATTCTGATATGGAAATGGTTCATTTACTGTACAGTTGACTTTCATTTTCTGTCACATTCTAGCTTCGGCTAAGGCAATTGTAGAAGAAACCAGCAAACTTGCAGATTGCATTGGAAAAACTAGGACCTTGCTGAGGAAAATTCTATCTGAAGGAGTTGATCATTGCATGGTGAAATTGGACAACGATCCACAGGGATATCTCAGTCAGCCTCTCAGTCTTTTAGAAGCTGTTCTTCAGGAATGCCATAATACATTCACAGCTTGCTTTCATTCATTTTATCCAACACCAGCTCTCCAGTGGGCATGTCTTTGTGACTTACTGAATTGTTTGGACCAGGTATATTAGAATAGCATAAGTAAACATTACAGCTTAGCTTGCCTTTTTGCTCAAAGAGAAGCCAAGCTGTATTTAAAACTTTTACTCCTTTTTTGTGTTTAGCCTGGTTTGCAGCTTGAATTCTTCTGTGGTTTGGGTTCTTTTAATAATTGGATTTTGATGATTTTTACAAAGAAGGGTCAAAATTCAACAAGAGCCTAGGAACTTTTGTCTCCCTTAGCAGTAAGATGCTCTCTGGTAGAGCGAAGAAAATTTGTGGTGCTATTAACTGTTAGCACTTGGAGCTTTATACTCATAATACTTGTGTAATTTCTCATTATTAACTGGTACAACAGTGCTCTGATACAGCAAAGTGTGTGAGAAGTTGCCAAAATTATTCTGTAACAAGTTTCTTCTAAGTATCTTGCTTACTGTGAATGATCATCTCAAATCTAAATGGTGTAGTTCCTTGCTTGCATTGATTGCAGTGAGATGTAAGCAGTTTGCTTCTTTGCATGAAAATTAATTTAGTGTTTAAAACTTCAAGGAAGAATCAGTTCTTTATTATTCTAATTAAATTGTTTGATTAATTAAAGTGCTTTATCTTCAAAGAGTGCCATAATTTCAAAATTAATTTTAAATGGGTTTATTATTTTAAAACACGTTATCCAACAAATTTTAATTACTCAAATTTGAAAGATCTAAATGGAAGTTCATGAGATAAGATAATGTAAAACTCCCAGGAAAGCTAACAGTATGTGAAAATCTTTATATAGCTTATTTTTATAATTACTATAAAACTGTTATAAACTGTTATATATATATCTAACTGTTATAACTATAAAATTACTATAAAAGTAGTCTATCCCTCATTTATTTTGAAAGCAGCACTGCCATTCTATTCATTTCTTTTTATGCTTTTAGGACATCCAGGAAGCAAACTTTAAAACCTCCAGTAGCCGGCTCCTTGCAGCTGTTATGTCTGCTCTCTGCCATACTTCAGTAAAACTGACCTCAATCTTTCCCATTGCTTACGATGGAGAAGCGTTGCTGCGATCGATGGTTAAACAAGTCAGCACTGAGAATGACTCTGCTCTTGCCCATCGTTTTCCTCTTTTGGTTGCACACATGGAAAAACTTAGTCAGGTTAGGATATATTCTAAAGATTTAACAACTTGTTTACTTTGCAACAGAAAAACAGTTACGCAAGTTGAAGTTTTAGCTTTAAAAGGCTGTAGCTGAATTTGTCTGAGTGTTTTCTTTCTTTTGTTTGGTTTGGTTTAGTTTGGTTTTAGGTGTTTTGTGTGTTTGTTTGGTTGGTTTTTGTTCTTTTAGGAAGGGGTAGACAGTAACATGTAAAGGTCCACTGTAGTGGTAGGTAGCTATATATCTGTTGTATTCTAACATATGCTTATAGATAGCATGGCAAGGAGGACTATTAGGAAAGCTCTCTCCTGAGGAGGACACCTATATATCTTTCCAATGTAATAAACAAAATTGACACCACCTCTGGAAATTAAGAATATGAATCAATTTTTTGGCATACACATTGAGATAGCTTAAGAATTTTTAGGGGTTTTTTTTTATCCTCCAGACACACCTTGTTTTAAAGAAGTAATGGATTTTTTGATTACCTAATGCTTAAAATGTGTGAAAATCAATGGGACTTTTTTTTTCAGTAAGAACAGTGTCATTTGTCATTTTTATCTTCATAATGCAGAGCGAAGAAAATGTTTCAGGGATGACAAGCTTTCGGGAAGTGCTGGAAAAGATGTTGGTCATTGTTGTTTTACCAGTACGGAACAGCCTTAGAAGAGAAAATGAACTTTTCTCTTCACACCTGGTTTCTAATACCTGTGGGTTGCTTGCTAGTATTGTGAGTGAGCTTACAGCATCGGCATTAGGATCTGAGGTAAAACTTCTATAAAAACATTGCTGGAAGCCTTTCAGGCAAAGTGTGTTATGGATGTGATACAGAATGTGGCAAGAATTTTATTTGTGCAGGTCTTTCACAGATGCTGGAGCTCTCTGTAGCTTTCATATATTTAACATAAATTTAAAAGCATGTATTCGGTAAGTATTGGTGATAACTTCAGCTGCAAAATAATGCAGATTGTTTACAAAGTGGCAATTTTTTTAAGTTACTCTCTTTTTGCATGAGTGTCTCTGCACGTACACGCTCAAAATACATTTGTTCAGTGCTCACTGGAGGCTGTGCCGTCTACTGGACCATCTCAGTGCCTTTCATGGTATCATGGGTGCTTCGGGTTCTAAGCCTATCTGCTTTTGATTGTGGGTCAGAATTTGTCTTTTGTTTATGCATTGTTTTTATGCATTGTGTTGTCCTCCTTTATATGTAAGATATTCTTACACCTATCTTACTTTATATATTCAAATGTGTATTATATCCGCCTATGTCATTGGACTTTGTCCAGTTTATTTGCTTTCTTATTTGAAATTGAGAGTGGTACTCTCAAGTGGTTCAACTTCCTAAAATCCAGAGGTTCATAATCACACACAGAGACCTTTCATGAGATTATAATGTTGTTAAATGATGGAGATTTCTTTGATTTTTATTAAAGGGATATCACTATCTCTGTACTGTCAGCAGATTTTTTTTACAGAACGAACTGAGCTTTTGATAACATCTTGATTAAAAATGGTTTTACTTTTCCATAAGATCTATATCTGTCCTCTCTTAATCTTGACCTTACCTAAGGCAGAAATACCAAACTCTTCTGGAAGCATAGTTAAGTGATGTTTTTTGCTAATTTGTCCTATAAAATATATATTTAAATACTCGGAAAAAAATAAAAATCAGTTTCTTAATTATTCCTAGTTAATTGACAATTACCAGAAATTATATTTTCTTTTTTTCTTTTTAGTTGATATTGAATAGAAGCCCCAGCAGTGGCATCTTCTATATTTTATCAGTTGGCTTTTAAAAATCTGTCCAGTTGAAAATCTGGTAATTTAATTCACCTAAATTTGCTTTGTTAAAGCTGTCTAAAGTTTAGCAGTTAATTTTTTCAGGTGCTTGTATTTACCTTTCTGCAGGTTGATGGGCTGAACTCTCTCCATTCTGTCAAATCCACTCCAAATCGATTCACTAAGACAAGTCAGGGAAGAAGCTGGAATACTGGGAATGGATCCCCTGATGCAATATGTTTCTCTGTTGACAAACCTGGAGTAGTTGTAGTAGGATTTTCTGTTTATGGTGGAGGAGGAATTCATGAGTATGAGTTGGAAGTATTAGTTGATGATGTAAGTACTCCATTTGAGAAAACAGATTTCAACGAAAGTAACATCAAGAGCTTTTTGTGATATGTTTTACAAAGTAATACCGTAACATACTGTTCAGGCCACCAGTAAAACAGTGCACTAGTCCTAGGGCTTTTTGGTTTGCTTGTGGTGGTGATTTTTGTGGTAATGCAAGCTGCATAACAGTATCCAGTAGGTTCCTTATCTTGGTTATGGTAGTGAAATCTTATGAATAATATTTGAAGTATAGTGGGCTTTTCACTTCCTTGAGCTAAATGAAATTAGCAC
Organism: Megaceryle torquata; assembly: GCA_024611175.1. NCBI lineage: Eukaryota > Metazoa > Chordata > Aves > Coraciiformes > Cerylidae > Megaceryle > Megaceryle torquata. The sequence continues at coordinate 78,281 of JANIJG010015920.1, forward strand.
CACTTATCTCTCTGCAAACTGTGAAGGAAATAATGAAATAAAGGAGACCATGTTAAAACATTTTAAACCAAAAATTGAAGAAAGAGGTAACCTACCGGCATGGTTAGGCTGTAGATGTATTATGTGTTAAGTACTGTCTTAGAAGAAGCATACAACCATATTGTGTGTTCTTGTAATAAACCCCCCCTTGTGTTTGTTTACACCACGTTATTCACTTTAACCGACTTTTCCAATCTCTTCTAAAGGGCAAGTATAAGTTGCTATGGCTCCTCTCTGCTCAGTAGTTTATTTGTTTTTTGTTAGCAGAAAGGCTTTACTGTTGACTAAACAGGTTTTTAGCTTTGCTTTATTTGTAATGCTTCATGTAACAATTTATGCAAGAAAACAGAACTTGCACTGTAATATGAATGTGTCATGTATTTACTTTACACGTGTACTAAAGTTAATGTATTTCTTTGAATCAGAGTGATCATACTGGAGATTCAACTCATTCTCATAGATGGACATCTTTAGAGTTGGTTAAAGGAACTTACACCACAGATGATTCTCCCAGTGACATAGCAGAAATCAGAATTGACAAAGTTGTGCCACTGAAGGTAAATAAAAGAAGAGCACATCTGTAGGTTTCAAATTACTTCTTTAGATACAAAAATCAGAGTGCTCTATGTAAACTGGGGGGTTTTGTGTACACATTTACAAGTCGATCGTGACAGGCTTGCTTTATAAAGTTTCAGTTTCACCCTTTAACTGAAAATTCCAACTCCTGGCAGCAAAAGGAAATTAAATCTTTATTTTCATGATAGCATAAGATAGATTGTAATTGCTTAGTAATTTCATATAATTCTTGAATGGGAAACTTTTGCATGTGCAATGTGGTAGCTAATTTTCTTGGCTACCTGGTCACTTTTCAAGTACTTAGTAGTAATATTTTACTTAAATCATGTTCTGCAGTCTGGGAGCATGAAACAGCTTTGACTTCTGTTAAATGCTGGATCTTTTTCATTATAGAGTACTTTGAATGACTTTTCAGTATTAATGTAAAATGATAACTTTCATAATACTGTGCAGCCTAACTTACAGACTTGTTTTTTACACTGCATACCATTTTTTGCTCCTCTTTTTAAGGAAAATGTGAAATATGCAATTCGTTTGAGGAATTATGGAAGCCGGACTGCCAATGGAGATGGAGGAATGACCACAGTTCAGTGTCCAGATGGTGTAACATTTACATTCAGTACATGTAGTCTGAGCAGTAATGGCACAAACCAAACACGAGGACAAATTCCCCAGATTCTTTATTACAGGTTTGTATGTTGCATGATCCACATCTTAAGTGACTGAAACCATTGTAGTGTTATTATACCACATCTGGTTTTGAGAAGTAACAAAGAGAAACACACCTGGAGTGTGTTTGAGGAAAGAGCTTCTTTAACAGTAGTATTGTGTTCTTCCAGTGTAGTTTCAGACTTCTTTAGGCAAGACAGTTTTTTGGACACTGGTTGTACTGGTGCCTCTTCCAGTCCTATTTTAGGTTCTCTGTTATGGCAAATAATTTGATGGTTGACCACCCATACCAAGTCCATTGTTTGCTGCTTTAAAATCTTAATATGGGGGACTGGTAAGATGCACTACTTCAATCTTTGTTTTTCTAAGAGATTTTTGAGAGACTACTCACGGGAGGATTTATCTCTGATTTCATTTGGTTCTTTCCTCTGTTGACAGAGCGGATTGCATCATGTAGTGTAGCCTGTCTGTATAGAACTGTCTCCTCTCACCGTAGCATTCAAAGATAGAGTAAGAGAGATTGCAAGTGCCTGAAGAAAATCAACTGAAACGTCTGACTGTCTTGCAGGGAAGCTTTATTTTAGTCTTTCAGGATGCTAGTAGGAATTCACTTAAGATAATGCTTTTGAAGAAAGCAGTGCTTTCATTTTAGAGGTGCCTACCATGATATATATATGAAGGCATGATTTTCAAAATGTGTCAGCACCTGTATGTATAAATGACTACTGTTATCTGTACAGCAAAAGAATGCACCACACATTTTACTTAAATCTCAATTTTTAATGTGAGTGACTGAGCAACAGTAGATCCAAGGAATAAAAGAAACAAGGAGTAGTAATTTATTTGGATATTTAATTATTTGCGAGATGTGCCTACCTAATAAAAGATGAAGAGGCTAAAATACATAATGCTATAAAAACTGATGTATTTTTGGACTAACAATCATGGGAATATGTTGCTCTTAAAATTTTAAAAGACCTAACATAATGACGAAATGAAGTTGCCAGCAAAATTATAGTAACAGTATACTTGAAGATAGAAGACAGTTCTAAACTCTTTTAAAACATGAGGTAGGCTGTACTCAAAGATCCAGCTTGTCAGTAATAACAGTAATTGCTTATCAAAGAATGGTATTACTGTGGTGCGTATTATGATACTTCCATTGATTTACTCTCCTGGGATCTTGGGCATCTGTGTTTAGGGGATTTCTCCAGCATTTGGAGTAATTCTGTTATGAAGTATCATATTATGTAAGAAGGAACAAAAGAAGACAAGGAAAAAATTTATTCCCACTCCTAAAATTTCTGCTATTATACAAGCTAAAGAAGGAATAATGGAGAAATAACAATTTCTTTGATTTCTGGAAAAGCAAGTGACATATATCTTCAGTAAATAGAAGCTTCAAGGCTTTATAAGTTAATAAGTAAACATGGCAAAAAAAACCACACCAAAGTGCTGTCTTCAGTCAGAATGGTCTCAGGTTTGGTTTGGTTTGGTTTGGTTTGGTTTTCTTTTTTCAACTGTGATAAAATTCTTCAGCTTTTGAAGGACCATAATGTCACACCTTGAGAACTGTTGCAGAATAATGTAAGTGCTGTTTGGAAAATTTTCAGCCTGCTGCCTGTAATCACAGTGTCTTTTGAAATTTACTTGGACAACAGAAAAATGTTATCTAATGGATGACTATAGTTATGGACTTAGTTTGAGGCCTCCTAGTTGGATATATAATAACATGAGGTTTAGATTTGCCTACAGTAAAGGGACAAACATTCAGTCAACTGTTGGACAAGAAGACTTATAAGAGTCACACTTAACTTTGTTTGAAGGATGCTCATATGCACTTAGAACTGTTGCTTATGCAAATCCCAAGAAAGGCCATACCAAAAGAAGCACATTAACACACTTCTGATAAGGGTGGAAGGATTTGTTGGAAAACTACCCAATTGGAATTACACCCACTGTCACTCACTATAAATTCAAACTAAAAGAAAGCCTTGAGGCGGATGGAAAAAATGCAGTTCTGGGACTCACTGACACACACAAAAAAGTGTCTTTTTGTAAAAGTGGTTAATTTAAATCATAGAGAAGGATAGGTATCCTTGTACTCTGAACTGCTCCAAGTAAACTTTTTTGAGCATTCTGAGGTGCCAGTGCTGGATTCTTAATGTTCTGGAATGACGTTTTGAAATATCAAATCTGCCTGGACAAACTTAAGAAATCCGAAAGAGAACGGGGAAATTTTGTTTCATATGTTGACTAAGTGATTTTAGTTGTCTATGCTAAGGCCTAATCACTCTCCACTCTCCTAGTTAGGGCTTACTTCATAAATGTTATTTGACTGCTTTAAAAAAGCAAATGAAACCAGATCTTTTATATACCTTACTAAAATAGTTTTGTGCATAGTTTTATTTAGGAGAACCTAATTTGACATACAGAGTGAATTTCGAAGAAAAAAAAAAAAAAAAAGAGTTTCTTTTTAAAGGGTGAGACTTAAGATTTTATTTCAAAAGCAAAATTAATTTTTAGAATAGGGAGGAAGAATCTTTTTCCCTGTTATGATACTGCAGAGATATCCATTGAAAGAGTTTTACTCGTTTCTGTGGTGCCTTACTTTGTTATTATCAAGATAGGTGGCTGGGCTTGGAAGAGCACAGCAATTAATACATTTCTGTGCTTTAAAAGGCATCTAGTCAAAAGAAATATTTCAGAAAAACACTCTATATTTTCCTCCAAATAAAAATAACATTATTGTAAAGGGCTAACACTCTGAGGCATTGCTTCCAAACTGCTTCTGCAGTTTCTTTGACTGTTTCTTTTATTGCTTTATCATCAATTAATTGTTCTGCTTATTTTGTGTCAAAAATTAGTCAATTATGTTTTTTAATATAATTTTATATTTTGTAAACTTACTTTAACTTAATCCACCATCCAGGAGTGAGTACGATGGAGATCTGCAATCACAGCTTTTGAACAAAGCTAACGAAGAAGATAAAAATTGTAGCAGGGCTCTTTCTGTTGTGAGTGCTGTTGTACGAGCTGCCAAAGACCTGTTGCACAGGGCTCTTGCTGTAGATGGTAAGGCTTTTGAATACTGACTTTCAGAATTTACTTTTCAAAGCCTCTTCATTTGAGAGCAAGAAATAACAGTAGAATATTGTGATACAAAAATTGTGATATTTATCTTCTGCTTTCCAAATAATATTTTACTAACCTTCAACTCCTCTAAGTACCAAACTGTGAGTAACTTTGTCATCAAGCTGCACTTGAGATATTAAAGGCATATACCTTGTATAATTTACTTGTCAATTTAGTAAATATGTTAAAGCCTTTAGGATTCTTTATTTCCAAAAGTTATTCTATGATGGGTCAGTACCATACATTTTGCATGTTTCGCACAGTGGCCGGAATTGGGAAGACTGGTGAATTTAATCCATTTATAAGCACTTAAACATCCATTTCTGAGAAATTTGAACATTAGCCTTACAACTGAATGGTTTTTAGATACCACCTTCAGCCATTCTAGACAAAATGTCCAGAATATTATGTAGTACTATATGAGTTTATTTGGAAAGCCAGAAGGAGCTGATTATGGTAGCGGTTACACCATAGAAAGTACCAACACAGCTTCATGAAATGCAAAGAATGTAGTAAAATTACACTAAGAGGAGGAAGATTTTTAACAAAGAACTGTATATAATGGCATGTTTATCTTGCATGAACTTTGCAGGTTTACAATTTCACAATGCCTAGAGAATGAAAATAATTTGAAGTAAAAACTATTGTATAAACTCTATGCTTAATTCGTAAGAAGCAGACCAGATAAATAAGATGTGTTTTGAACCATGGTACATTTATTAATAATACCTGTGTTGTGATTATTTTTGTGTAGCTGAAGACATTCCAGAACTACTCAGCTCTTCCAGTCTGTTTTCAATGCTGCTTCCCCTGATAATAGCTTACATAGGACCAGTAGCAGCAGCTATTCCCAAGGTATGCTCCTCAACAGGAATTGCTGAAGAAATTTAAAAATGTTATCCAAGGAAAAGGTTTACTCTGAAAATCTGAACATCATGATTGCTTATGACTTTACGAATTAGTGGCTTATATTGGACCACATGACTTACTATGAATTTTGCAAGAGTCGAGAATTTTAAAAACGTGTTTTAAAAATGACTTTTTCTAAATTTAAGTTGCATACATTATTTAAAAAGGATACCTTTAGGAAGTAGAGGGAAAATGACAAGTGTTAACAGTAGGAAAAGACAAGAAGTTAGAAGGATCTCATTGATGAATATTGGTGGGATGAAATGCTTTTTAAATTACGTAAATTCTGCTTTTACAGTAAACATCTAAAGCAGTCCTCAGGAAAGAGGACTGGCCACTTAAAATCTAGCACATTCATTTCATTAAAAATAGTACAAATTTTAGAATCTTGTTGCTTTAATGAACTGGTGTTTAAAATCAAGTGTTTTGCTTTAGAATTGTTCCTCTCCCTTGAAAACAACATAAAGATTACAGGGAACAGTGCAATGCTTGACACTGTGTGCATCAAAATATGTTGAATATTTGAACAAAACAATGTTAACATTGTTATAAACCAAACTGGACTATGACTTCAGTATGGTATTTGCTTTCTGTCAAATCATGCTTACTGTTTGCAACAGAAGTTTTCAGTGAAGGTATGGTGTGGTTATGTACAGATTTTTATTTCCACTATGACAAGTCACCAAGGTGAGAATTTGTGATTCATGTAGTGCTGCTTTTTCCATCAGGATTGTGTAGATGCAGAACTGGAAAATGACTGATCGAATTGCTGTAGAGATATTCTAAGAATATCCAAAACACCCGTTGTAAAGAAATGGGAGTTTGCAAATATTGTTTCCCGACACACATAAGTAATACTTTTTTTGCGTGTGGTGGTATGTTACAGGTTGCTGTTGAAGTCTTTGGCCTAGTGCAACAGTTACTTCCTTCTGTGGCAGTTCTGAATCAGAAATATGCCCCTCCAGCTTTTAACCCAAATCAGTCAACAGACAGCACCACCGGAAACCAACCAGAGCAAGGGCTTTCGGCTTGTACTACCTCCAATCACTATGCTGTTGTGGAAAGTGAGCATCCCTACAAACCTGCCTGTGTTACACACTATAAGGTGAGCACTGTTTATGAGTGCCTATGCAGTTTCTGGAAAGCTTTTGACACGTGGGTTTTGTTTTGTCAACATTTCCTATCTGAAAAATTATTGTCATGGATTATGATTCTAATATCAGAGACAGTTTCCTATATTATTACTGTAATGCCTTCTGGAGAAAGCTCTGTTTGTCCAGTAAGTATAGTGAAAACTTGCAGTTTTAACCCCCTAATGCAAGCATCTACTGTAAGTCCCAAAACTTTCTCAGTTTTAGATTTTTCCTACAGTCAGGTAGTTTCTTTGCTCTAACTGTACACATTTGAGAGGTTGGAAGTCTTTATGTATACATTATCTAATCATACCTTGGACTTTCTTACCTAATGCTGAAACACTGCTTTTTAGAAGTACTTGAAGTCAATTCTAGTCAAATGAATATGCGTTATAGTCTACAGATCCCTATGCTGGATAATGCTGGTCTGCCAATTTATCTGAATTTCAAAGAATAAATGAGACTGATGTATCAAAACAACTGTACAGAATTACATAACTGAATCACTTTCATAGCCTGAAGAGTTAAAACCAAACAGAAATAAAGAAATAAACGTAACAAAACCTACAAACTTGCACTTACTCTGTTTTATTTTAGGTAACTTTTCCTGAATGTGTCAGATGGATAACAATAGAGTTTGACACTCAGTGTGGCACTGCTCAATCAGAAGATGTTCTTCGTTTACTAATTCCCGTCAGAATTGCACAGAGTCTGGGATTTGGACCAAAGCATACTTCTGTTCATGAAAACCTTAATTCATGGATAGAACTGAAAAAATTTTCTGGATCTTCAGGATGGCCTACCATGGTATTAGTATTGCCAGGTAATAACTAGATCCTGCAATAATTTCTAGTGCCATGAGTTATTAAAATAATAAAAGTTTGATTGATTTTTCTGCAAAATTATCTTGGAAAACAAAGTTGAAAAAGCATCTTCAAGCTGATGAGTTCATTATGAGCTACTGGTTGTACATCAGTTCTTTTTATATTGAGTTACTTGTTTGAAATCTTGATTTGCATGTTATTCATGGGTTTATGTGATATATAAATCTTGGATTTCATATATGCTTCTGTAGAAGGAACATACAAAAAGAGGATTTTTTTTTTTTTTTTTTTTTTAATTTACTTATCCTTTTACTTCCTCTAAGGAAATGAAGCTCTTTTTTCTCTGGAGACTGCATCAGACTATGTGAAAGATGAAAAGGCTTGTTTTTATGGTTTCAAATGTTACGCAATTGGATATGAATTTAGTCCAGGATCTGATGAGGTAAGAAAAAATGAAATGCCTACAACTGTTTCATCTGTTCTGTCTTGTAACATCTTTTTTTTTTGTAAGAATATTTGTATTTCCTCTTCTGACTAGATAACATTAACAAAATATTTTTCATTTCACATAAGTTGTAAACATTTTTTTTTTGTTGCAAACATTATTTGTTTGGAATTCCTTAATCTGATTATTGTTGGAATGTGGATTATCTGTGACAGCTTGCAAATGTACAGCATGATTTTATCTAGTATGTCAATGGGATATGAAATTTCCTAAAATTCTGACCTGCACTTCCATCAGAAATACAAAGGATTGGAGCTTTCAGATACATAGTAAATAGCATTGTACTGTCATTGTCAATTATGAGATGACAAACAATTGTCATCTTCAGATGTTCTTAGGAGACTGCCAGAAGCATGGTAACTCATTCATTAGTACTCTTACCTAGTAGAAATTGTTCAAAAAATTTTGGTACACTGGCCCGTCTAACAGCAAAACATAGAATCCTAGAGTGGTTTGTGTTGGAAGGGACATTAGACATCATCTAGTTCCAGCTCCCACAACTACATGACAGTAGCTGTACAGTAAGAAGTATATATCACTGAGAAACTTGAAACTGGAACACACAATTAAAATAATTTAGGATAAAGTAGTGTAAGGGAAACATATTTATTGTCCTGTTTTCTGACACTATTTTTGTTTTCAAATTTTTTCAATTTGAAGGGTATTATTCAGCTGGAGAAAGAATTGGCAAATTTAGGAGGATCATGTGCAGCAGCTTTGATGAAGAAAGATCTGGCACTTCCTATTGGTAAGTCGTACTCAACATACTTTGTTATTCCATGATTGTTTGGGTTTTCTGAATTAATGCTACATTTAAGTCTTAATATGGTTTTAGTTACAGATATTTATATGAAATTGATTTCTTAAAACTGAAGTAATCAAACTAGATAATAAAGTGGTTATATTTTCTGCTTACACTGTTCCCTTCATGTGCGTATGGGGAGGAGGGAAACCTGGTCATTTAAATCTGAACCAACTCACCCCATCCACAGGTAGTGTATCAGTGTACGAGCTATGTCCTACAGTTTCCTCGTGGTACTTCACAAATGTGCAGGTATCTTACTTGTATTTCTCTTTCACTGTTTTGTTTTTTTTTTTTTTTTTTCTCCCCGCACTCCTCACCTTTCTGAATGAAAAATACCTGCAGCATTGAATTGAAAAATGTAAAATTACTTGTTTAAAATTGAAAGTGACAGTAAAGTCTGTAGACCTTATAGCCTAAAATAATTCTGTTGGGTTTTTTTTACACAATTACAAAAAAGTGCATACTTTTCACAGCAGATGTAGCAAATAAGTTTACAGTAACCCAAATGCAGTTTAATGTATAAGGAAAAATATGAGATTATGAAAATTAATGTAAATAAGAGATTGAATTAGAATTTCTAATGATGTAGCCACATTCTGTGTAATAGCATTTCTCCTAAGTAACATTAGTGTATAAGAAAAACAGGCTCATAATCTATAATAGGATATTTTTTTTGATAGTTTTAATTTAGGAGCCCAAGTAAGAGCTTAAATGTTGTTAATGAGACTGGAAGTGTGTATTAATGAGCAGGAGGGCATTGATGGTCGGTGTGCAGTTAGAACCGCAAAACCTACTTTGAATTTTTTAACCTGGTATTTTGCTTTCTTATTTGAATATGCAAATTTCTTATTTATGTTGTAAGCAAGCACCTCAGTTGCACTGGTAGATTTGTATTTCTCTCTCAAAAGTACAGGCAATTCTATTGTTTAAATACTGCCCTCTTATCCTTCAAATAGCCACCTCATGAGTTTTGTTGACTTCCCTTATACCCATTTATCCTGCTGTTCCACTATGCAGGAAAAAAGAAAAAAAAAAAAAAAAAAAAAGCTGAAATCAAAATGCTTCTAATTTAATTTCCCAAGTTTTCTAAATACATCATACTTCTCTAAAGTTTTTTGTTGTTTTTGTTCTAACTTCCAATGTCTAAAACAAGAAGGGAAAGTAGGTGGTACTTAGATTGGCTTTATATAGAAGGAATTTGAAATAAAACATGGAGTTCACTTAGCTATGCAGTCTCACCTCCCTATAAAGAGGTTGTGTACGATCTGCAGGCGAGGAGGAACAAATGCATTGCCTACAAAGATTTTCCTGGTTACCGATACAATTAGAGTTGATTCCTCTGACTGTTTATCTAACACCATCTCAAGGACTTCAGCCAAATCTATTAGTGTTGCCAATAATATTACAGTGCTAATGACATACATCTGTATTGTTTCTCTACGAGACCACTAGATCCTGTGAGTAAACACAGAGGATGAATTACAGGCATCAGTGGTGCTATTTGCAAATGAAAACCACTGAACAGCCTTTTTAAGACTGTTTTTGGTTCTCTGTAGTTTTCTTTTAAGTGTTTTGCTTGGTGTCTCAGAAAAAAAAAAGTGGCAGAAATAAAGGTAAAAATGTGGTTAAACACCTTAGACTGTTTTTTTCCTCTAGATTACGTATCTTCTACTTTCTGCTGCTAATGAAATGTTGTCTTTAAAAATTGCTGTATTATTGCCATTGCTTATCTGCAGAACAGTATCTTCTTATTTGCAGAGTGAAATCCTATATAATCATATAGAAGACTGTCTTGTAATGTATACACGCAGGAAGGCCCTTTAAATTGGACTTCTCATAGTTTATTTTATCATTTCACAATTTTATGTTTGAATGATTGAACTGCCTTCAAATCAGTCACTAGTTGTTATTGGCACCCTTGTAGAACTCTTCCATCTTCAGCTTTATTTGCATGTTTTATCTTGGTGTATTGACTTTAAGGAGGTTGTTCTTCACAACAGTGCTTTTTAGTAATTCGTACCTTACATCTTAGTAATTGTAGCAATGGGTGTATTCTGTATACAGGTAGCCAAATACTTGTGTAAGTATTGCACTAGAAACATTAAGGAATAAAAGCGTTTTGCAATAACATCAGGAAGGTTTAGCCTTTTTAGCTCCAAAGGAAGATGGACCAGACAGTGATTCCTTCATGTATTAGGAAAACTTTATCTTTGAGAGTACAGCCAAATACTATTTGAGTTGCCATGTTAAAAAGGTCACACTTCATCCTTGGCAGATCTCCGAGACTCAAGTTTACTTAAAATTACTTCTTCCCAAGAGAGATATCTGGTCCGTGACAAAGATCTAACTTAAACTGCAATGAGGAATTGATTGCTGTATTTGAAATTACTACTTAATTGTTTCAGATTCTGTAGAAGTTATTTCTCAGGGGAGTTTATATATCTTTATTTCTTTGCATTTTAAAAATGCCTCAGGACTTCTTTCTCTTTCTCTCTTCTGACTAGTAGAATTGCCTGACATGTTTTTGAGAGAGAGTAAAATATGGTAGCCTTATCCATTTTACTTTTCTGTTAAAAGACTGTGTTTGGCAATTCTGGTCTCCCTGAAACCAGACATTTGAGTTGTAATTGTGAGAAAGTAATCCTGTACAATAGAATATATTTTTTTATGTTTTAGGAGGAATCATAATTTACACAACTGTAAAATTTATTGGTTTTTCAAATACTCTTACTAGGGTAAGCTAATAAAAGGGAGCAGCTGGTGCATCCTTGTAGGTACTGCTTCCCAGGAACCATCTTGACCTCCCAAAATCTTTTTCTGAAAGTATCTAGTCCAAAGATTTGCCATACATACTGTCTTGGAGATAAGAAGAGAACTACCAAATTTTTGTTTTGTGTAACATATTATTTGCTTGCTTGTGCACTGAACTACACTGTGCTGCATGTTTACTATGTTACTTGAAAATACTAGTTTTTCAGCTACTGGTTAAACAATATAACATCTCATGCAAACTTAAATCTTGTAATACCAAAGACTTCACGAAAGATCATTGAATTTCAGATCCTATAATATGTAGATAAATGTCAATATTATTGTTAAGAAAACTGTGTTTATATTTTTACAGCAGGTAATGAATTTGAAGAAGATCTTGAGATACTTGAAGAGGCTGCCTTACAGGTATACTTCAGCTTTTTATCCATTGCAACTTACTTAAGCACATATTTGCACTGAAACTTTTTTGACTGCTACAGAATAAAATCACTTGAAAGGGAAAAGAAGGGAATTCAGCTTGTTATAGAACAGTTAAGAAAGTCTTCCAGAAGCTTCATATGTACACTCAATATTTTTTATAATAAATTGCTTAGGAAAAATGGCATCAAATATAACAAAGTAAGTTAGATGACCAAGTATATTTCAAAATATCTAAGTGTTTGGCTTATGTTGCACTATTTAGCAATTTCATATGTTACCAAAATTAATCCTTCATATGTCTTTGTAACTTTAGAGATAAAATTACTTTTTCAGTTAAGTGCTAACATTTTATCAAGTCCCACATAACAGGGTTGCAATTATTTTAGCTTGATGGTGGTATTTTGTTTCTTGTGATGGTAGCTAATGTTAGTCAGTAACTCCCTATTTATAACTCCTAGCTGGTGATGAAGAGTGAAAAACAAGTTTTCACATTCTCTTTCCTGATTATCTTCAGGGCAACTGTTTTAAAATCCAGTAGTCAGAGTACTTTCTGGAAAAACATATCAGTGCTTACAGTGCAACACCAGTGCACAGGCCTTAGATGACAAGAATAGTAAACAGAAACTGTCTAGGAGGAATCAGATGCTTCTATTCTGTTCTAATTCAAAGTGTGAGCTAGGAGTGTGCATGCAAGTAATGGGTTCTTTTGCTTTTAGTCCTGTCCGGTATTTTATTCAGTTTTCCACCTTCCTTGCCATCTTGCGAAGAAGGAATTTCTTCTACTTTGCCTCAACCCAGAAATATCTTTCTTTAGGAGATCTGCCTTCCTATAAGTTATATCTCTAGCCTTTTATTTTCTTTTGGAACATAGTCACTGGTCACATTTTCAGAATGACTTCCTTCATTCTTCTGGTCTCAATTCAGCAGTTTAGGATACTTTTAACATAAAAGTTCATGTTACCTTCTTCCTTCCTTCAGAAATTCTCCCTCGACTCAAACTTATTTAATCTATTTAGACATAAATTATTGTTTTATAGACTGAGTTTTCTTTTTTAAACTTTGATCAGAGTGAAGTTTATCTACTCTTCTGCTCCCTGAATGGTTTTCAATGCCCAAAATGTCTGTACCATTTGTGTCGTACTATGGGAAAGTGTATAAATGTAAGATACTGAAAAGCTATTTTTGTGTCTCTATCCTTCTACCCCAACTCAACCTCTGAAAATAATTTAAAAAAAAAAAAAAAAAAGGTATGCAAATCTCACTCCGGAATTCTTGGGAAAGGCTTGGCACTATCTCACTCACCAACCATTCTGGAAGCTCTCGAAGGAAATCTTCCACTGCAGGTACAAAGCAATGAGCAGTCATTTCTGGAGGATTTCATTGCTTGTGTACCAGGATCAAGCGGCGGACGACTTGCAAGGTAGAAATTTGTATGCTGCCTGAATAAAGTAATACAACTATGATGTAAAGGGTTTAAGTTTTTCATCAAAGTAGAAGATATTTAGTTATCTGATAAATTTTAAAACCTGTTCACTGTTGCTTGTAAATACAACTAGCTATAGAACTTTAATAAGAATAAGAACTTTTTAATCAAATACTAGTTAAATAAAACTCTTTGGTTGTGTTGTTTCTATGACTATATTAGGTAAATGCATTTATGTATTCCAACCTTCTGCATCCTTTCTCAGATGGAAGTCATGTTTGTAGTAAGAATTTGTCTTTTGTGGCTCTTCAAGAAAATTTAATGTTAGCTATTTTTCTTTGCTGTAGGTGGCTTCAGCCAGATTCATATGCCGATCCTCAAAAAACATCACTGATTTTGAATAAGGATGACATTCGATGTGGTTGGCCAACTGTTATTACAGTACAAACAAAAGACCAGTATGGAGATGTTGTTCATGTTCCTAACATGAAGGTAATTATTGTCATCTTGGCTGCTCTTACACTTTCATGTCATCTTTTAATATTTGGTTTAGATATTCCACAGAATACTCCTGTATGAAAAAGTCATTCATAAATTCAGCCTGTTTTTACTCTAATCCACAAAATTACCAAATTCTGTATTATGCCAACACCATTTCATGCAATTTATATCTTGTCTGTAATGAGCTACACATGCACAGTTGTGGAAATAATCAGTTGTGTTAGATGGTGGTGATGTGTAAGGTGACAAGAACCCATTTTTTCACTTGTAAGCCAGGAAAGAATATTATAAATTGTAGACCGAATAAATGTGATTGTAAAAAAGAATCATAAGCATGTTGATGGACCATTTTATAGTCACTTTATTTTGGACTAGAACATCACTTCTCCTTTCTCTGTTTAATATTTGGAAGATCCTGTAGTCTTTGAAATTGGTAAAAAAAATGGCATGTCTGAGAATCTTTGGTTTTGCTTCAGCCTCTTCAGTTAACCACTGATTTAATTTATGATTTTTGTGCGTTCATTGAAGTGCCAGAAAGGAAATGTTCCTGACAGCCTCAAGTAGAATTAGAAAATCTTAGCACACTTTGGAGTAAAACCTACATGATGTAAAAGTTGGCTGTCTAATTTGAAGTAGTGAAGCACTCAAACAAAACAAGATTATTTTCATGTTGTTTAAATGAATTTATTTATTACATTTATGTTTTAAAGCCCACTATTACTGTGGAGTAGTTGGTTTTATTCAAGCCCAAAAGTAGATGAAGTACCTTTTACAAAGGCATGGTTCCAGGGTTAAGAACTCTCAAATTTATTATTGGTATAGAATGTAACAATTGAGAGTTATCTTGCAGTAAGCTGTAAACTCATTAATGAATGGTGAGTCTACAGCAGTAGCAGAAGAATCAGCTTAGTCACAAAGATAGCTTGAATGAAATCTGTATGGTTGCTGACTTTGTGACAGAAGTAGAAGAGAAGTCTTGTAGGTAGTGATATTATCCTATCAGGAAAAGTGTATATCAAAATATGATTAACAAAATTATTGCCAAATTCTTTATTGTTTTTCTTCACAAATGTATTAAAGTAACAGAAATCTTAACTGAGTTTCAGCATTCTGTTGGACTTGTACAGTGTGCAATGCACTAATACAACTTCCAGTAAATTGAGCCAAATTTTGATAAAACACTGCATGAAATCTGCAGTATTTAAACGTAATTCATTGCAGATTTAGGATAAGTAATGCATAAACTTATTTTCCAGATACTCTGTTCTCCCTCGGAGACCTATATACACATGATTGTTAATTGCATTAATGGAAGTCTGTGGTATCTCTGGAAAAAAAAAGTCAGTTAAAATATGTGTTAAAGAATACAGTATAAACATCCAGTGCTGATGATGTAGTAGAGTGGCAGAGCTAGCCAAGATCCAGTCTGGCCACTGCTGATCCAGATCTAGCAGGCCCTGATTGATTCACTCTGAAACGTGTCCAGTAGTTTGGAAGGCTCTCTTCCTACTTTGTAGTACTTCTCTTGTGGGAAAACCTAGCTAGGCATTATCAGACTACATGCTGCTTCCCAATGAGCACTCTGGGACTGACAGCTAACACTGCTCATGTGCCAATTCAGCTGGATGCTTCTCTCTTATACATTTACATTTTTCAGAGGTGCCATGTGTGGCTATGCAAATTATTAAGTACAGACACATAGGGTTTTGACACAGCTGGATTTATAGTGGGTGCTCTGAGCACTTTGTCACTGTACCTTATCAGATCTAAAAAAGTGTGCGTGTGTTTTCTCCCTAAATCATCTTCTGTATTGCACATCTTATTGCAGGTAGAAGTCAAAGCTATTCCTGTTTCTCAGAAAAAAACATCTTTGCAACAAGAGCAAGTTAAAAAGGTGCAGCGGATACCAGGGAGTCCTACAACAGCTGCTTCCCCTGGCAGTGATATGACCTTTGGAGGACTTCCTTCACCAAAGCTTGATTCTTCCTATGAACCAATGATAGTAAAAGAAGCTCGATATATTGCTATTACAATGATGAAGGTAAATTACTGCCATTTCAGCAATATAACTATAAAATTCAGCATTCAAAGTGTGTAAAGATAGGCAAAAGAGAAGGAAAAAAAGTATATTTCAGTTGGGTCACAATCTAAAAGATACATTGATTAAAAATTACTTTGATTATATTTAAGTTCATCAGAAATGTAGGTACATCAAAAGGGCAAATTGCCTGATCCCTAAAGCAGTTAAAAAATATATTAGCATTTAAAAAGAAAAGTTGTCTTTGATTTTGATTACACTGGTTAACAAACTAGTCTGAGTCACTCAGGAGAAATGAAAACAGCTACAGAAATGGGGAAGTCAAACCAATGTATCCATATAGAATTAGAGTGTTGTGGTGAATCTATATTAAAAACTAGGACTGGTGAACATATAAAAGAAAAATCAGAGCTCAGCATAGTAAAAAGGTCATACAAGTGATTTATGTATCAAAGCATAAATATTAAACAGGATTTGTTCACATTTCCCATTGTCAAATGGATCAGCTCAGAGAAGTTGCCAGGAATAAGTTTTCAGAGGTGAAGACTGAGCAGCTAGTATCGATTCAAATATATTTTAACACTTGCAATAAATTTACATATATGTAACATTGTCTCAGTTAAGAGATGTGATGTGTGTATCTAGCAGTTGGGGAACTTAAGACATGATTAATCAGGAGTTAGACATGGGTAATATTTATCAGTATGGATTTATGGAGGAAAAAAGTCAGCAAACTAACATCTTGTAGAGGGTGAAGTGAGTGTAATTGACTTGTATGGGTTTGGTTGTTTTTCTTTCTTTCTTTGGTTTTCTTTCTTTCTGTCTTTCTTTGGTATTTTCCTTTCCCTTTCCCTTTCCCTTTCCTTTCCTTCCCTCCCTCCTTTCCTCCTTCCCTCCTTCCCTCCTTCCCTCCCTCCCCTCCCTTCCCTCCCTCCCTTCCATTTTCTTTT